>CACRXP010001034.1:163646-185561 GCA_902702965.1 Spirometra erinaceieuropaei | reverse complement strand
AAAAAAATAGGGGATGACAATGCATAAGAAATCAGGGCATAATCTGAGGGAACAGAGCGGCGCCGTGCGGCTTCAACCTCCTGTAGAGAGAAGGGGAATGCGCACACGGAGAGGCAAAACTTGACGATGACAAGGAGAGGGTCAGTAACGCAGCGTAGGAGGGTATCAGTAAATGCAGCCAGGCTTCCGACCCCTGCGAGACTACGAGCTCCGTTTCCGCTTCAAATGTGGTGTCGGTGCAGTACTGCTGGCAGAGTGACGTCGCTTGCGTTCCACCATGGACAGAAAGCGCGGACGCCGCTTCTGCTGTTGCAGTTGTCCGGCCTTGACGTACTTTGCAGTTATCAACTTCTTGGGCAGGGATCGTGACGCAGTCCCGCTCGGCGGGTGCTTCAGTCGTCTCGGGGTCTGATGCCCCGTCGCAACCGCCGCCGTGGAGGTCCTCTTCTTCCTTACCTTCGCCTCCTCCGTCTCCTTCTGGGCCGCAGCAGTGGGCGAACCAGTTGGCACCTTGTTCTCCACATCCTCCTCCAGTGGGTCTGCAGACTTCATATCCCTCGGCTTTGCGTCCTCCAAATCCTCCAGCAGGAGGCTGGGTCGATGGCCCGGTCCGCTGATTTTCACGTTTGCGTGATCGATGCAGATCCACCGACAGCTCAGGACCACGGGAAGGATCTGAGAGGCATGCAGGCTGGAGGGCTGGACTTCACCGCTTCGACTGCTCATAACCTTTGTGGCCGCTTGCCATCGCTCCGCGTCAAGTTCATCCACTACGATGCGTTTGTCGGCGTGCTGCAGACAGTAGGAATTGGGACAGCGCCAACAGAGGTGAGTGGCGGGGTGGCCGCAGTCGTCGCAAAAGTGCCACGGGCAGTACCAGGTGCCTGTTAGGGAGGAAACAGAAGCGTAGGGGTTACCAAACAGAAGCTGCCCGACAGTGGGGGGGAGAGCGCACGTGGGCGTCAGCTGTTGAAGTAGAACACTCCAAATGAGTGCTATTTCGAAAAGGAAATGACTTGGAACTGTAAATTAATGTCAGAACATCGGGACACGACTTCGTTCTCTTCGACCGGCTAGTTAAGCAGGACTTCTTCGGATGAGTACAGCGGCTAGGGTAAGAAAACAAAACAGTGTCGTGATTAGCCATCTTTAGTGTGACTGCCCTTCGCCCATCTGTCAAGTGACAAGGTCTAAAATCGCTCGAACACTAACAACACTTTCCCGGAGGCGAAAAAAGTTTTCGAGAGACCTTTAACAGACACCAAGGTTCGTATGTTCGATGGTGGATACAGTCGCGAGTCACCCTATCGACCACTCCGAGGGAGGTAGCAATGTGAAATCTGTTCAGTAAAGGTTGCGAAAATAAACTGCTGGCAACTGCTGGGTCCTAGCTTGGATCCGGAGTTGCGATCTACAGGAGTACTGTGGGAAATTCACCACACTTGGCCATCATCACGGTATGAAAATTTTTCGCCAAAGTCCATAGAGACTACGTTCTCCCAGAGAACTAGATGCGGCGGCAGCATGCATTTTACCTTTTTTGACACGCACATCGATACTGTTATAACAGGTTCAGTACCTAATTTGTTCGCCTGTCGCGTTCAAACAAAACGGCACATATTCACTAAGTTTCCGACCAAATAGATGGAACACTTTACCTTGCTCTAACCTATGGAGGTCAGCTCAGTTCTCTAGGTCTCTTCGTCAAAAGAATTACCGGTACTTATGTATGGTGAAGTGAATTGACGACAATCATTAAATCAGCTATTACGAACAGAGGATTGAGTGGACACATTCTGGATTACGTATTACGATGTGCCGTAGAATAATTATAAGTGTAAGGGTCAGTTAAGAGTTTTCGGAAGTCGGAAAATCCAAAATCCATGGTTACATGGTTGCTGCTTACTTTCGTCGGGCAGACGACTGCATTTGGCTATTGACCTCGGATGTGAGACCATTGGCAGTACGGTCACCATGTTAGTTTACTTGGATTGCAGTGGCTCAGGTAACGTTTAGCTATGTACCCCAAAAATGATACATTTAAAAGAGAATTTTCGTCTTCCTGGTTTGCTTGGTGACAGCGTACGCGGCAAAGCCGCAGATAAACAAAACGTGGTAGAATTCTACGGGTAACGCAATGGAGGTTTGATCCTATTGATATGATTCAAGATCTATTTATAATAATGTATGGTCAGTTATAGGAGTAAGAGTCAGTACTTAAACGATCCACGGTCTAGCAGGAAATGAAAAGTTTAGACGTGTGCGCATCTTACACTTCGACAATAGTGAGCCGACTAAAGTTCTCCAAAAAGTCACCATTCCAATAAATCGGTGCCGGTGGGCCTTTCGTAATTTCTTAAATCATCAACCCGGATCTCTGAACTCTGCCAATCGAAGGATGACAGTAATGGGAGTTGGTTCTGCTGTTATCGTTCTCGTGGAAATTATTAACAGCACTCAGCAATGACTTTGGGGAGGTGTTGGGGTTTGTTTAGCCCAGGGGATACAGTGTAGTCTGGGGATTGATTTCGGTGGGTGGACATGTTTCAGTCTAGCCCGGAATCCCTTTGAAACATTTTGCACCAAAGACCCACGCCGTCCTAATCGCGCTTAATTCCAACCTCCTGGCTTGACTGAGCGATGAAATAGGAGGCAAATTGACTACAATTGGAACAGCAAAGTGGGACAACAAAGTCAAACGTGGGCAAACTACTGGAAAAACGAAACAAGGACAGGCTTAAAATTCAAACTAGGGAGGGAGGGGGTGGAGAGAATGCACTATGGACCGACTGTAGGGCCTTAAGCGCGCTGTGCACCGAATTGAAACAAAATCGATTAAACTTGTATGTGAGAACGTCAGCCATGATGCCACGTCACGCTGAAGAGGGTCACCATTTAGTTAAGCTGCACTTTCAGGGTGAAGTTAACCAACTCTCCGATGTCTGCGGAGGCAACGACTACATATAGGGTTGCCAGCAGCATACATGACAGTCTGTCCGTTAGAATGCATGAGGACCACCATTGTTGGGAAGGCACTGGAAACTTGCAAGGCATCAGCTTCACTCTGCTGCCAGACTCCTCGTGATCCAGGGGTAAGACAAGAACGGGACGGCTAAAAATGAGGTAGGGAGCGGTGTCTGACATGCCCCAAAGTCTCCGTCAACGCGTGCCACGATGCGACCGGTTCCTCCCACATAGCCGAGTAAGCCTTAGCGCACAAACTCCACGGCACTGGGGGGGCGTCGGTTACCTGCAGCTGAGTACGCTTTCAAGTAGTGGCGTCTAACTAGTTGTGGTGTTCGTGCCCAGTACCACTTCGGGACGAGACTTGAAAGTCGGACGGGGCCACTCAATGCAACTAGGCCTCTCGTGCGACTGCCAGCCCATCAAAGTAACTGCCTACTCTTGGGCGCTCACTTACCCCAATGGTTTATGCGATGACAACATCCAGACTCTCGAAGTGGGATGATCTGGCGACTGCCGCCACACTCAATGAACATAGTAGTATATGACAGAATGAAGTTTCAGTGAATTTATTAACTAGGTCACGTGAATTATTTAAGTTTGCCAAAAATATCAATTAAGTAAGTAGTAGAGGGGCGCTCACCGATCGTTTTTCTACGGAACTCATTTGTTCCGTTGTGACTTAGGGCTATCTCGAGCCCGACTGGCAGCCGCACAGCGGCGCATGATATAGGCAGAATAGCATTGCCAGTCTCCTTGCCTTGTTTAATTTCCGAGGAAACTAATGCGCAAACTTGGAGCAAGTCTTTCGAAACAGGCCTTTTCAGGCACGGCCCAAAGTTTGATATGAATACTTGAGCTGAAATCCATTAGCTACTGCGGAATAACCGCTGAATATTCACAAACCACCAACAGGCGGCCAGTTGGTACAGTAAACCATTGCACAGTTCTATACTACTGGCCGCCTTTTGGCGGTTTGTGAATATTCAGCGGTTATTCCGCAGTAGGTGATGGATTTCAGCCCAAGTATTCATATCAAACTTTGGACGGTGCCTGAAAAGGCCCGTTTCGAAAGATTTGCTCCAAGTTTGCGCATTAGTTTCTTCCGGAAATTAAACAAGACAAGTTGAAACTGGAGTTCATATACCAGAAAACACATAAGGGAATGCTGTGGGACCCACAGACGAGCCGAACCCCTCGCAGTTGCGTCAGGCAGCGGCATAAGATCGGCGAAACACGCGTGTCTGGGCTTTTAGCTAATACCTGTGTTGCTAGTACGGTAAATCATTGCACAATTACCAGTCTCCCTTGTCTTTGCCGATGATGCTATTCTGCCTATAATTAAGTAAGCCTGACAGCAATCTGGTGGAAACTCGATTGATTGCTTGGGAAGTCCTGCTTGTGTAGTCAGCTTACTGGATCAAATTTGGTGGATTCCAAAGGCTGCACAGCAGGCTGGGCGGGTAACTTGGCCCAAATGTGATTAAAAACACAGCTCTCGTTCGGGGCCTCGTGACTCAGGTGGCTGGAGTGTTGGCTGTATTCAAGCCTTGATCTTGCTGCTGTCAGCTCGAATACCACCGAGGCCGCCTCTCTGAACGGCCTCCTTTCACAGCACAACGGTATAAATGTTCACACGTTGCTACACTCTAGCAGTCTCTGATGATGAACTCCGGTTCGAGTTCGAAAGCCAAGGCCAATACAGCTACCGTTCCAGTGATCGTGCCCTCGCCTGCTTTTAAACAAGAACCTGGGATGGGCATATTCGGACGTGATGCGCTTTGTACAGCTCGCAGCTGGGAGACATTCTCCACACGAGAGGCAGCAATTTATGAATAACTGCGCTTTGTACATAAGTGCGTTCGCGACGGACTGACACCGAAGAGCCTTCGTTATAAAGCGTCAGTGAATACTGAATTGGGCCGAAGCGTCGTACAACGCTTCTGGAAGCAAATGATAAGAGTGCTGATCAACGACTGCCACCTACGCTTGCGCAAGTACTGAACTGTCATAGAAGAAAGAAGGACGGAGTGTGCGACATTACTCGGCGAATCAGTTACCGAGTGCCTGGACCGAACAATATCAACCCTGGCAAACGCAAGACAGGAAGCGAAACGCATGAATCTAAAAGATAAAGGTCGTCAAATTGAAACCCATGGTCGATACCAACGAAAATGTGGTGCACAACTTATTGTCGAAGCGGTTAGGCGAGCCGGAACTCAAGAGTATTGAACCACTAAGGCAATTTTAACACTGCTGATGCCACTCCAGCTGACTTCATTGCTGCACTTGAGGTCATGTTAGTACGAACTAACGCAACCGATGAGGCTAAACACACTGTGCCCTAAAAGGTCACGCCTCTCCCGATGACGAACAGGCACGCCAGCAATATGTCGCGGGCAGAAATAGAAGCAATGAAGAGATTAAAAATGGACAAGGATATTATAGTACTACCGGCCGACAAAGGAAGGGCAACCGTTGTGATGAACCGCGTTGATTACAAAGAGAAGGCACAAGCTCTCCTAGACGACCAACAGTCCTACAAGGCCACACCCTCCCCGCAGGCTAAATCGATGATTGGCCGGCTGGCCGGACTCTTAAGCCGACTCAGGCTCAATAATATAATCTTGCTTGATGAATGGCGTCAGACAAAGCCAACCGACACGGCATTGGCCAGCTTCTATGGACTACCAAAAATCCAAAAAACCCAATGTTCCCCCGCGACAAATCGTTGCCCTGAAAAGCAACCCCACATACAATCTAGCCAAATGGATGTCACGAAAACTCAACTTTCTCCAAGAGGGCTCTGTGACGTCAGTCAATTCGGCTCCCCAATTGCTTGCCGGTATTCGAGGAAAAACTATTCGACCCGACCAAATTATGGTATCCTTCGACGTGGTCTCACTTTTCACGTCCATTCCACCAGACTCGGCGCGCGACGTGAAACGCAAACGCCTTGAAGAAAAGTACGACGAAACGACAGGGCCCCTAAAGATCCAGTATCTAATGCAGCTCTTTGCATTCTGCCAACGAACTTTTTTCGCCTTCGATGGCAGAACATGCGAACAAATCAAAGGAACACTCATGGGTTCCCCAATATCCAGCCTAGTTGCGGAATTGGTCCAACGAGAGCTGGAAAAGATTGCTTTCAGCCACTACAAACCTGCGCTTTGCCGCCGATACGTGGACGATACATTCGTCATTATTGAAAAGAACAGGCTATTGGGTTTTCAAGACTTGCTAAAAACCATATTGCCCGACATTCCGTTTACAAGAGACGGCGTGGAGGACGAGAAACCACTCTTCCTTGACGGGCTCGTCACACGCACACCTGATGGCAAACTCAGCACTGCAGTGTACAGAAAGGCGACCAATACAACCCCGGTCCTCAACTATCATAGCAACCACCCATTAGTGCACAAAATGGGCTGTGTGAGGGCACTTTTCGACTGGTTAAAAACGCACTGTAGCGAGCCCGAAAGAGGTATTCAGGGACCAGTTGCCAAAGAACGGCTACTCAAATAGTTTCATCAGTCGCTGCATACGCACGCACCCACAACGGACAAACGGAAGAGAGACACTAGCAATTTGACACTGCCTACCGTATATACAGAATGTGTCCGAGGCCACAGAACGCATTGCGTCAGAGTTAGGTGTGGGCATCGCTCATCATACGGCGGCTAACATGCGCAGCACGATCATGAAAATGAAGGATCGGCTGGACGCAGGCGAGCAGTCGGGCGAAGTCTATCAAATCCCGTGCAATTACTGTCGCTGACATTACACAGGCCAAACAGGACGACGCCTCAGCTCACGAATATTTGGGCACAAACGGGCCGTTCGGAGAGGTAGCCTACTGTCTCAAGTCGCCACTGACACGCTGGAGGATGGCCATGAGTTCGACTGCGCCAGCACGCGGATACTGGCGGGGGCCGGCAACAAGACGGAGCGGGAACTGTTGGAGGCGTGGGTGTCGGACACCAACTCTATCAATGGACATATTGACTTGCCTGCGTGTTATCACCCACTGTGTCCACGCAGCCAAGTGGCGCAGCTCGCATCGCCGAGAAGAACAAACGCCGTCACCACACCGGCGGACCATTGTGGGCCAGGTAGCACGAGTCAGATCTAGCCACGGACGTAACGCCCCCCCCCTCCCTCACGGCACAACGGTATAAATGTTCCCAGGTTGCTGCACTCTAACAGTCTTTGATGATGAACTCCTGTTCGAGTTCGAAAGCCAAGGCCAATAAATCTACCGCCCCTAATGATCGTGTCCTCGTCTTCTTTTAAGCAAGAACCTGGGATGCGCATATTTCCCTTGATTGTATTTGTGTAATATGCGTGGCGAGTACACGTGAATCCTCTGAGTTGCTGTCATGACCATTAGTACACCGACGGTTTTTTTCTCACTAGACTCGCCCTGCAGTCTATCTGCGTCACGGAGTTTTCGGTTGTCGATTTTTATCGACCGGCTTTTCATAGTTGGCTTAGCGCCAAATCGAAAAAACTGCATATTTTGCAGGGCAACTATAAAAAAAGAGTAGGAACTGCAAAAAGAATAACGAAGTGGACGCTTACCGCTGGGTGGCCGGACAAGACCAAGACAGTTGAGATGGTAGGACTTGGGACAGTTAGACTTGTCACAGAGAACTAGCTCCCCACCGTCACCGCACCTAGAGAACACAAGAAGAGAGGAGACATGGGTGCGTCAGCTAAATCCCGGTTAGATTGGGTCGTGTGTAGTAGGTATTAGCTGAGGCCAAATGATAATATTCCTATGTGCGTTGAAGGATGGCGAAAGTCGTCCAGAGTCGGGGAACGTAAAAGTCACTGTAGATACTGAAGGGACAGGGCGTATTTGCCACAGAGTCGAAACAGCAGGCGACAGTCAATAGCAGTTGCAGAGACGTGTTCGCCAAAGCACCGTCCCTCCCCCACCGTCCTAGGTGAACTCGCGAGTGGAGTTGCGACTGGTGGAGTGAGTGAGCGTCAGACTACGATGGCTCCTTCTTAATGTGGCCTCTATGGAATTCTCACTCATGTGAGATCCAGGCCACCCACCCCGTTTGTGTGAAGTCCTGACGTGTGTGTGGAACGCGCAGACGGGCCGCTATTGGCTTCGTTGGCCAACTATCTCAATGTCATCATCAGCTGGTTAGCCGGCTCGAACAATTGACGAGTGCGGGGGAGAGATCGACTCTCAGAGTATCTAACTCACTAAAAGTAGCCTGGCGTGCTTAAATCTATCAGGGTGGGCTAAATTACCTGGCAAACAGCTCCGACCTCGTAATCAGTCCAGTGTGTGTGTGTTTGTGTGGAGTGGCCGACTGGTGAGCTGAGAGTCAGGCTGAATTGGCTCCTCAGTTGGGATCAAAGCCACCCTTCATTATTGAATTAAATCCTGGTCGTTCGTACGCGAACCAGGGATGTGGCGGCACGCCTAGATGCAGGATCACGCCGCGCCAGTCATCTGCGTCCTCTGCCGCCTCCGGTCTTCTTGACTCCGCCATGACAGCGGGCCCAGATGGATGAAGGAGTCAAGAGAGTGCGGTAGGTGTACCGCGAGTCTACCACAAATATAACCTACTGCGCGTGTGAGTCACCGTTCACGCGCCCACCATGCCGTGGGGGCACACATGGTGGACATCGTCCCCAACGGCGGTCGAACCGCAGATACCTCCACTATTTTAAACGGATAGGAGCAAATGCAGTATTCAAAATACTATTATTATCTTGTGGAGGAGGCTAGCCCTTGGACCCCCAACTTAGACGATGTTCCAGATTTGTGGGGTTGTGGGTGGGGGCTTGAGTAAGTGCTGTTAAGGTCTGCTCGGTGTGCGCTGGTGAATGCAGCATCCGCCGTCGACAGCAGTATTGATTCTATCGTTCATAAGACCTGTGGGATGAAAAACTCGCATAACTACGGTCATCTCATTTATAATTCCATCCGCAAACACAGCGCCATCTGTTAAGTCCCCCTCCCTCCGAACTGCGAAGGGAACGGTGGCACGTCAAGAGGACTCACAATCCGAGCTAGCAATCGTAAGGCATGTAATGCGGTAGGTAACACCTGCCTACCCGAGAACCAGTCAGGAAAGTCAGACTGATAGATCTACTCTTCCCGATCTTTAACTGGTTTGCTGCTTTCGCAAACAAAATGAAAATATTGGAGCAGTAACAGCATCACTCTTTCCGCCCCAGTTTCTGCAATTTCTCAGCGGCAAGACTGAACCAAGGGATCAGATGTGTTTATGTTGGCCCCAACTAAAGTAAACAAATCCCAGCCACCTGTTATACGGGACCGGTGGTGATAGCGGTTTTTATAGGTGGGGCTAGGGAACACGCAGGAGACGAGGTCAAGTAGTTGTACGCAAAAGAAAATCTATTGGGAATGCGCGGTTGTACTTGAAGTGGTTGAGAAAAAGTTGCCCTAACCCCTAACCTGAACCCCAGCAGTATCGTGTCCATCAGGTGGAGCTACACAACCATATTTTAGCAACTAAGGAAACTAAATATGAGGATAGGAGTTGGTATTACGCTGCATATTTTGCTCCGGTACATCAGTACCAAACACGAGCTCCTTACCCTGCCCAACCCCCACTTATTCAGGTCACGCTGTATGACATCGTTTCAGCAGGTGCCGGCTACCAAACCAACACTGCTGAGGCACCAGGGAACAGTTACTTTATCTCGTTCTATCTCTCGCGTTTCAAATGCATCACTACTACTAGGCAAGACCCAGTTAGGGGCCGTGGCATAAGAACTCACGACGCCAGCCAGGTTCCGCAAACTCTAAGCCGAAATGCTACGTCCGAGGCTCCAGCCTCCAGCGTTTTTGGAGGAAAAAGTCGGTAGTATCTTTTTTCAGTTTGTAAATCGCGAACGACGAGGACTTTCAGGGACCTAAGCGAAGAAGGTGTAGTGTTAATTTGTGGTCAAATTGGATTATGGTAAGGAGAACTTGCACAGCTCCTGTCTCACCCTCTATTTCGATGCTGTCCGACATGTCAGCAAAGAGTCAAGAAGAGTGGAAATGAGTGAGCCACTTCCATGCACGTGCTGGTCCCTATGCGCACAAAAAAACAAACTATAGGGGGGGGGGGGTCTCGGAGTCCACGCAGATGAAAGTTGCCATAAAGGCCAAGGGAACATCGTGGCCTGAACCTCAGTCATGCGGAGGACCGACTTAGCTTAACGGCTGAAAACCTTTTAAGCCACGGCTTTTACCTCCTTGAGTAGGCTTAAAACATTCCACGTTTGTTGTGGTGATGGGAGTAAACGCCGAATCCCCCTGTAAATACCAGTGGCGAGTCCAGGCCAGGCCGTAGCGATTAGTCGTTACTAGCACTGATTTGGTGACGTGTATGCAAGTCAAAAGGTCTGCACTATTGGCTGCTGACGGTGCATAGGACTACATTAGAATGGTACACTACGAGGACTGCAGTCAGGTTGCGTAGGTCGGCCTTGGGGGGGGGGGGCGAATATTGTTGTTAATGTAACTAAATAGACGGTACTGCAAGATTCCTGTAGGCCAAAAGTCGTTCTTTGTAGCGCTGTTGGTCAAACAGTAGATGGGCTTACTAATGAAATGTCAGCCAAAATTTCGAAATGCGTTCCTGTTTCGCATAATTCTATAATAATTCAGTTACCTCAGAGTGTAGACTTTCGAATGAACTTCTTTCCGACTGCATGCAGGAACTATAATCTGCAAAAATTGCTACTTAAGTAGCATGCAATTTTCTCACTGATTTTCGATGCCCTTAAAAATTCACTTATATCTCACGGAAAACATGCATAAAAATAGTCATTCTTTTGCTCATTCGGTGAAAAAGTACGTTTTCTTCCAATTTTGCACTCGAAGGAATGGTATAGTTCGGTTCTAAAAAAGTTTCTAATTGTGCGATTTTTTTAATATCGTAAAATGGCCATTCATAAAACCTCATGTCTCTGCATTTACCAATGTGGCTTGTAAAGTTAACAATATGGCTCAAATCCTCTGCTAAATTTTATGAACCCCACATGGCCGTCTCTTAATACCGTAGAGAAATGTATGGCGTTCCATACGCAGAAAGCGTACTGATTGTAGCTTGGAAACCCTGAATGCAAGTGTAACGGCAGGGCGAGTTCAAAATTATTCGGGAATTGGAAGTTTTTGAAAACCGAATTATACCCTTCCTTCGAGTATAAAATTGGAAGACGTCATTTCCTACTGAATGAGCAAAAGAATGAATATTTTGTGCATGTTTCCCATCAGCTATAATTGAAGTGTTAAGGGCATTGAAAATCAAGGGGAAAATGTCTGCAAAGTAAGTGGTCATTTTTCGCAGAGTATAGATCTCGCATGTAACCAAAAAGAAGTTTGTATGAAAGCGGGCATCTTGAGGTAACTGAATCATTATGGCATTACGCTGCAGGACGATTAGTTTTACAACCGTACATAATTAATCTTTTCGAAACGGAAACGAATTCGAAATTTCGGCTGACATTTAATGAGTTAGCCCACCTACTGCAGGTAGGCAATTCCAACTGTTGTCAGAAAGTAGCGATGAGTGGGATGGAAGAAACATGCAGAAACGCCACACGTCCTACTCAACCCGAATAAAACCCACCCCACGACTGGAGTCTCCGTCATCGTCGGTATGAAAGGCTGTCAAATACAGCATGGTGCTGCGGTTGGTGGCATTCTGGCGCGACCGAAATATCTCCGAATCATCCCGCACGTTAACCACTATTACAAACCCACTTAAGTAATTTTTCCTAATCGGCAACACATTTCAGAACTTTGGTTAATAGTACACGAGATCGGTCACGGACTGTGCTTGCCGTCAATTAAAGTAACGCCAAACTACTTCATGACCCTCACTTTTCTGGTCCTTGTCGGATTCCGAATCATTGACACGGAAGATGACTGCTAGGGATCACCAAGGCAGGGCACTCTTTGATCTCTGGGTTGACAATACCAACTCAGAAAGAAACGGGCAACAGTGAGATACAGTGTTATGTGATTTTAGGACAGCTGAAACTCGCTCTGCTGTGTGCAACAGCCCACGGGAATGGTTGTGCAGTAACGAGAGAGAGAGAGAGAGAGAGAGAGAGAGAGAGAGAGAAGCCGTGGATAAGTGCAAAGCCAAGGACGACCCAGATGGATTTCAGGCTTATTTGTCGCCGTTAGTTAAACTGCAATCCAGAAAGAGCTGAAATGTCAACCCCAGTCCGTCAGACGAAGGAGGACTCAAGTCTTGCGCTCCGCCCATAAAAATACAGTCAGTGCCCAATACCACGAACTGTTAACTGAAAGTCTGAAACGCGCTTTCGATTAGGAGGGATTACTTAAGTGGGATTGTAACAATGACCATTGTGAGACAAACGTTCATGATATTTCTGACAGCGCTAGGATGTCGGCTTCCGAATGCACTTCTTTTTGGTCGCCTGCTAAAACCGCATTTCGTAAAAAAGAAGTGACTACTGGCGTAGTACGCACTTTTGCAATTGATTAACGATGCTGTTATAAACTCCGACATATCAATAGGTATTCAAAAGACAGTTTGGCAGGCATAAGTCTGCCTTCCATAAGTTCTCTTCATGCCTGTACATTTATATGGCTATTTAAATGAGTCAAAAGATACAGGTAAGTAATCTGTAGCTCGAGTTTAGAGGAGGGGAAAGTGAAATACTGAAATTCAAGTCAGCGCCAGGGGGATAGTTAGCACTGGGAAAGGTAATGGGTCAGATGTGTTTATGTTAGCCCCACCTGAAGTAAACAAACCTTAGCCACCTGTTATACGGGACCGGTGGTAATACGGGTTTTTATAGGTGGGGTCGGGGAACGCACAGGCGACGAGGTCAAGTAGTTGTATGCAAAGGAAAAGCTATTGGGGATGTGCGGTTGTACTTTGAGTGGCTGAAAAATAGTTGCCCTAACCCCAACACTAATGTGTCCATCAGGTGGGGCTACATGACCACATCTTACCAGGTAATCATATGCAGGTGGCTGGCTTGATGGCTTTGGCGCATGGCAACTGTGAGACTTGTATGAAGACCTTCTATGCGTATAGGACCGGTTTGCGTAGTCTGATTGCAGCCGCCTCTGCCGGTAGCCAACGGAAGGCCTCTGGCATTTACCATGTGCGCGAGGGCAGGGCTGTCAATGTTCTTTAGTTGACCCCTTCCTAACCATCCCAGAATATGTTCTTTTATTCTTTTGGACAGGCTTCGACCCGTGCGACCAATAGTTGTGAAAATGCGACTCACTGACATTTCAAAAAGGAAGAGATGTTCATCATTTGGATAGGTTTATTCTAGGTCTGACGTCCGGAGCAGTGATTTAGTCTTCAGAGACTGAAAGCTTGCGCACTGCTCTCATTATATTACGCATTTGCTTCTTGATGCGTAGGCCGTCGATGCCGACTGTGGGGCCGCATATGACCCCCCCCCCGTCGACCGCACCGTCGTTAACCGCGGCGATAGTCGGCGGCCCCACTGTGTCACGTCGTCACGGTCTCATGGCAAGAAGGATCGTAAAACCACATATGGGGGGGGGGAGGTAAAATTGACGTGACAGTCGACTGAGCAGCTGATGGACACCCGGGCTTCTTGCACCTTCTTTGATGTGTGATCATCGTCTCGGTGCACAAAGTTGAAGATGTGTTGTCTAAGCGGCATGCGTGGCCTCCGCACGGCCAATTGATTCTCGTGCACCCGCGTTTGCTTACGTCGGCAGGTTTGTCTAACATAATTTCACACACAGCAGCTGCACTGAAGTTGATGGACAACGGCTGAAGGTCCCTGCTTAGGGGTAGGATCTTTTGGTCAAATAACTCCCGGCGATTGTCGAAGCAGACCTGTGACGGGAGGGATCTGGCAATGATCCCAGATACTCCCTTCAGGTACGGAATGCTTCGCCAGGATTTCGGCTTACTACACTCTTCATTCGGTTTTCTTTTTTGGCATTCGATTTCTCTTAGCGAATGCCCGTGGATAGTCGTTGATCCTGAAAAGCACCTATACTTGGTGCGGCTGTGATTATGCCTGATCTAGCCGGTCTCGATGATGTCACGTACTGTACCCCTCCACGCGCGACGATTTGCGGCAGTGTCTGAAGAGTTCTCGAGGGAGATTCATCTCTTCTCGTTTGACGGCTGGCGTGCCACAATGAGTCTCCACCGGCTGCTATAATGCGCGTACACAGCATCGTCTGTTTTGCAGTGGTTGATTTCCGTTCGGTTGGCGGGAGACGTGTCCCCCACTTCATCTTCCATCGTGAACTGTAGATCATGGATGCTGAAGCTCGATCCTTCTTTGTAGCAAATAATCCTGTCCTGGTCGATGATGACGAAGGTGTCGTCACAACATGGCGTGCTCAAAACCTGGGCTCGTACTCCTCAAACAGCCGCCTCTCCAGTTTCTGCAGACCGCCTCTGCGGCAAGCCCAAAAGGGTGCCCTTCAGTTGCTTGTATGTGATCCCTTCATAGGTAAGGATTGTCCTGAGACAGTGCCCCATGAGCCCTACCTATGAGATCCTGAATAATATGTTTGACCGACTAGGCCACCGATTGTTTCAGCAGTTGGGGTCTGTGGTTCAAAGTCCATGCGAATAGCATCGTATTCGTCCGTTTATTAGTGTTCCCCATGAAGTGAACAACATAGTTCACATCAACTGCGAAGTGTTATAATTCCTACATGGTGTCTTTTTGACGGCATAGGGGTATGCCATGATTTTCCTTACACAGAAAGTATACAGCTCGTAGACAGCAAACTGTAAACGAAAATCCAATCGCACGTCGGCCTCGGCATTATTCAGAAATAAAAAAATCTTTCTAAAGCCCAAGTATGACCTTCTTCTCAGCATAAAAGTTTAAAATGATTTTCTACCAAATGAGTACAAAGAATGGATACTTTCGTGCATGTTTTCTATAGGATACATTTGGATTTATAAGTGCACCGCAAATCGGTGGGAAATACTCGTGCTACTTAGGTAGTCATTTACTACTGAGTGCGGTTTGTTGCAGACGACCGAAAAAAGTGTGTTCAACAGCCGGCAACCTGGCGTGACTGAAATGCCTAGGAATTCTGCTGCATGATAATCACTACTACAAACTCACCTAAGCTATTCTTCTCAATAGAGAACACACTTGAGGTGTTCGCTCAACATTACATGAGATCAGCCAGCGAACGTACTTGGTGCCGATTAAGTGGCATTCAATTGCTTCAGGACCTTCACTCTTCTGGCCCTGATCTGTTCCCGAATAGATAACCTACTTAATCATTGACACAGCGAGTGATGGCGTCACAACCTCGTTCTGTTACGTCCATTAGCCCACGCTGATGGTTGCGTAGCAACGAGGGAGGGGCAGTGGTTAAGTGCAAAGGCAAGGACGACCCAGATGGATATTTTGGGGATGAGTGCCTGAATCAATCGGCCATACTCCAAACGTAAAAGCCAGAAAGTCCTGGAGTGTCAACCTTAGTCTGTCTGAACAAAGTCAACTGAAACCCTGCAGTCGACCCGAAAAAAACTACGAAAACATTTTCACATGAACATGTGTTTACCCATCTTAACTGGGTACTGGATTCAGCATGTTTTCCCTTAACTGTAACCTGACACAGGCCCATGACTTAGCAGGCCGTCCTATTGTCAGCAGAGGAAGTGGGCCTATAGTTCAGCAGGTAGGTTAGCCAGGAGACTACTGGCTCCGGCCCAACATGTCACGTCTTCTCAGCCTGGTTTTCAGGGGTATGCGCAACTGATGAGGATAGACAAACCCGGAAAGGGCCACTCTGTTCTTCTTCTTGCCATTCATAGTGTGGTAGAGGGGCGCTCACCGATCGTTCTTACAGAACTCATTTGTTCCGTCGAGTCTTACGGGCTCTCTCTCTCTCTCACGAGCCCAACCAGCTGCCGCACAACGGCGCATGATATAGGCAAAGTGGTATTACCGACAAAGACAAGGGAGACTGGAATGGCCATTTCTGGCTCATTAGCTGTCGTCAGCCAGTCATACCCAACCCCGAAGTGTGGAAGACCTGGGGCTCGATCCCGCAACCTCTTAATTAGAAGGCCACGCCTCTAACCACTGGGCCACGAGCCCGTTGCCCTGTCGGTTTCGATCGGGGATATAAAGCGGTAGAGGGGCGCTCACCGATCGTTCTTACGGAACTCCCTCGATCCGTTGAGCCTTACGGGCTCTCTCTCGAGCCCAACCACCAGCCGCACAGCGACGCATGTTACAGGCAGAATGTTATTACCGACAAAGACAAGCGAGACTGAAATGGTCATTTCTGGCTTATTAACCATCGTCAGCCAGTCATACCCAGCCCCACTACCATTCCCGACCGAAACCGACAGGACAACGGACCCGTGGCCCAGTAGTTAGAGGTGTTGGACTTCTAACTAACAGGTCACAAGTTCGAGCCCCAGGTGTACCATACTTCGGGGTCGGGCATGACTGGCTGACGACGGCTAATATGCCAGAAACGGCCATTCCAGTCTCACTTGTCTTTGCCGGTAATAGCATCCAGCCACAGTATGGTTACCTTTCAGCGCTCCATTGTGAGAATAAAAACAGTCGCGTCGAAGATCAGATAGTACGCACCTGTAGCAAAAGTCATCGTGCAGAGGTCGACGCGGCCCTCGCGATTCGGCAGCTGTCACCTTGGAGACAAAGGACTCCACAGCGGAGTCCTGCTTCACCTTACAGGCACGCTGGCCCGGAGGAACCGCAGCAAGGGAGGCAGCACGACCGCCGCTGGCCGTCGCGTTGGCAGAAGAGGTGGCTGCAGCTGAGAGCAGCTGGGACATGTTCTTCTTGTCCCGCCTCTGTTGCCGCTGTTCACGGGTCTCTGCAGCGACCTCCTGGTTTTCTTTTGGAGAAGTTGGCGCCGCAGCAGCGGCGGCTGTGGACTTGCGACTTGGAGAGGCGGCAGGTGACCGGAGGGCAGTCTCGGGGACTGGGAAGGCAGTGGGCAGACGGAGGGAGCCGACGCAGGAGTCAGCGCCGCACAAACAAATGCTCTTGCTGCCCGTAAGGCCCGCATCCAGGAAGAAGGAGCGCCTATAGTCCAGTGTCAACTCCTCTTTCTCCTCCAGAGCAGAGAGGGCAAACAGGCCTGGGAACAATAGTAGTAACGAAATGTTGCGTTGCTATCTAGTGTGTAGAAAAGCATGCAATGTACAAAATGACCGGAATAGGGAGTTTCTGTAATCGGGCGTCTGCCTGTCTAGTCGGTTCTGCCGTCAAATATCCAGCAGATATAGGCTACTATGGAGAAAAAAGGTACAACACTTAGCATGGCAGAGGTTGAACGACAGGGAACTCGTCGTACAGTCAAAAAACGTGTCGCCAGACTGGGTTGGATAAGCGACCTCTCTATTTCCCGTCAGACGCGCCGTCAATTGAACAACCGGGAGGAAGGGGGGCGAAATCCGGTTTTTCTGACTCGAATGATGAGTCCATTGTAACCTGAAGGATGATTTGGATGGCAAGTCTCTGAGACGCAGAAGACAGATAGGTGCACCGGGCAGAACTTGCACATTGTTGCTTTTTAATTGCCTAAAAAATTAACCGCGAACTTGGAGTAGATCAGTATATTCTAGGTCTATAGACTCAGCCCGAAGTTTTTATGTATGAATATTTGGGCCGAAGTCCATCAGCCACAGCGGATAACCGCGTAATATTCACTAACTGCCGACAGGCAGCTAGTAGTATACTTTAGGGTAAGGTGATTCCATACTAACAGCACAGGTAGTAGCCAAAAGCCTATACACGCGTGTTTCGCCGGCATTCAATGAATATTACGTGGTTATCCGCTGTGGCTAATGGAGTTCGACCCAAATATTCATACACAAAAACTTCGGTCTGAACTTATAGACCTTAAATATGCTGACCCACTCCAAGTTCGCAGGTAATTTTTAAGGAAATTAAAACGCAACAATTTCTAAATCAGAGTCTCTACCAGAAAGCGGACAGGGAATGCTGGGGGGCCCACTGACGAGCCGGAGCCCTCGCAGCTGTGTCATGCTGCGGCAGAATATCGGCGAAACACGCCTGTATGGGCTTTTGGCTACTACCTGTGCTGTTAGTATGGAATCGCCTTACCTGAAAGAACTAACACTGTTCGTAATCTTAACAACCATAACAATTCTCAAGGCACAATACGATGTTACATGAAAAACCCGCACAGTCAATGATGCTTATGTCGCCAGAGCAGTCGACGAATGGTCCACAAACTTCGTGCTCCCTGTTCTATCACTATGAAACTGATGATAAGCCTGCGCTGTTGTAGGTCAAAGACTTGGTAATGCAAACTGTGGGGGAAAAGAGAGCTCACACAAACAGAGCACTCGTGCTTCTACCTTGAAATGACTTGTGCGTGAAGTAGTTTACAGCAAGATATACTTGTGCAGTATCTACAGCACTTTTGACCCTCCCCCCCCCCACCCACCCACCTCGCTTCGACGGCAAATCAACGTCAAGTTGGCCGGAAGTGAACGTGATGGCAGTGGCTGACAGTTTAAACAACCCGCCCACACGCGCCACACATGAGTTGCCGCCTAAATCCACACGCATCTCGCTTCATTCGAGGGGGCAGTGATCTTGGATCTCCACGGGGCAAACCAGACAGAGTCGAAACGTCGGCGTCCCCATCCAGAGTGGAGGACCAAGCCGCTGAGCCAGGGACGACGGGGTGGCTAGAAAAAATATTGTAATTGTTAAGAGTGGGCGCGTTTTTTGTCACGTTCCCTCAAAAGTTCATTTTCTTTTCACTCCCCCTTAGGACAATGAACTGGACGATGCTCTGCCAAGTTTCTGAGACAAATGAACTCCTAATTTCTGCCACCTCCTCTCCTCGTTCCTCGATCTCCTGTCCGAAGGAGTGTTTACCTTTGTTTTTGTCGAGAAGCGTGAGAAATGTCTGATTTTTATAGCCATCAGCGTCATTCTACACGACGGGTTTCGCAAAAAGACCGTCACCCTCTTCTGGAAATAGGTCAGTAAGCAATTTCATCACAAGTAGGTAGTGAGATGTATCGGCATGTGAGGATCATTCTGTAGGGTAGTCAACGATTGCTCCCACTCGTTCCTATTAGGAGACCTGTTTAAATACGTCACAGAAAACATTTTAATGAACGGATGTGGATGGCTACCAAACTTCAGCCAACAGACCGGTCAGATAACAATTAACTCATGTAGGCAACTATGGGTGGTTTGACATTAGGCCACGGTTTCAATCGGGCATTTAGAGGACCCGGGTACTCGAAGAGAGTGGTTTGGCCTCTGAACGTGTGCATCGGTAACTTCAGATATCAAACCTTAAGCCTTGAGAGTGCGCTTAATCCTAGGACGTGAATGTTAAGAACGGAAATAGTTGCATATCATCGTTCACGTGTCGCCTCCCCGAGCCCAACAGGCAGTCAGGCCGGGAGACCTCATCATCTTGCCGGTGTCGCGCGAACGCAGGTGCAAGTCGACCAAATGCAGTCGCGCTAACAATTTCCCCCATAGGGACGGAATTGAGCTTTCAGACAAACCCCAGACGGGCAAGCTTCCAGGTGTTTTGGCTTTGCAGTCCGCTTGCTACCTGGGACTACAGTATTATATGTGGACCCGCAGATAAAACAAGAAGCAAACACGCCCGCAACCCTTGAACGTAACCTTGGAATGTAACCCTAGCCTTAACCCTTAGGCCTAACCTCAACCCTAGCCCTAACTGTAGCCTTGACCACAGATATCGGGATCAGACTGGCATTGACGTTGGCTTTATAAGCAGGCATATTGTGAAGATCAGGGAATGGGTCAGTTTCAGCGTTAAGACGACTATCAGTGATATGTTCCCCCTACCGCATGCCTTATGCGATCGAGTACAGGGCGTACAGTAACAAAACACACACAAACAGGTAGGCAGGTTTCAATCAGGCATGACCACTAGGTGGGGCCACATACGATACCGTCACCGAACCTGCAGATTAGTCCACCTGCACACAATAAGCTCTCTCTTTTGACATTCCAGAAGGTCGAATTTTTCAAAAGACGTGGCCCGGTTGCAAGCGCAGACTGACGCGCGCACTTGGACTTCGGCCTCCCCACACACAATCTGCGGAGCAAAACCTCGCCAAATTTCTCCCACAACCAGTATCCTGCGACTTCCATTGCCCTAGAGGAATTACGAACACCTACCACCTATAACGAATCTCCGGCTACCACGTACTTGGTACACTGGTATTACACACACATACACAACCTAAGCGTAGCTGCCAAGCGGATGAGGGCACGAAACATTCTCTCAGAGCTACTGACTACCTTAGTTGAATCATAGTCAGTAAAAAAGTTATTTATGTAAAGTATACAGTCCTGCTCTCAAGTTTCATAGGTTATTTCCTAGAAAAAACGACAATCCTCTTGTTTCTTATAAATAATTTATGAAAAACAGCATTTCTCGCCGATTTGGTATTTGAAAACATGGGTCATTTAGGTTAGTTCGGTAATCCCGCACTTTATGAAACAAGCTTCGCAAATGGAAATGTTTGAGGAGATGTCAAGTCCAGGAAGTGATCGCTGGGGCTAGAGCTTTATTAGCCTGACATTTCGGATTCCTGCTCGAACCCATCACCAGAGACAACAGTATATACGCGTCTCTTGTTGTTGTCTCTGATGATAGGTTCGAGCAGGAATCCGAAACGTCAGGCCAATAATGCTCTTGTCCCAGCTATTGCGTCTCCTCCTTCGAGATGTCCATTTTTGCAAAGGGACCAAAGAGTGAATTGTCTTTAAGGTATGCGAAGGAAAGCTAGGTGTCAGTACACGCTGTGTTGTCTCATACGTGGCAAACGTTTTTGGCCCAGAGGCCGGCATACTGAGAGACAGAGAGCAAACCACCGAGCCAAGTCATACACGACAGCATACAGGTCTTCGATTGAGTCCTTTTCAACCTCTGCGTGGATGAATCCCGATATAAACTCTGTCAAGGCCGTGTGTATTTCTCCATTGATTTTTTGGTAAGGGTCGATTACGCTGTCCTGGTCCCAAGTGTAAGTGCAATGTGGGAATTGAAAATAAAGTAAACCGAAGGGTGATGCTGAAGTCGTTCGTGGGAAAGCAGCCGAGGCTGAAACGATAAATGACAACCTGATGCATGACAAATCTGCCGCAAGATTGAAGGAAGTCTGGAATCCCCGCAAAAGACCTGGCCGACGGGACACGTGCTGCAGCAATGTCCCGAACCTAGGGATATACCTGACTATAATCCCAAAAGTAAACCTAATCGTAAATGTAATCATAAACGTAACGCTAACCCTGAACTTAACGCTAAACCTGACCCTAAACCTACCACAAACCCTAGACCTTACCTTAACCGTGACCCAAATTTCAACCCTAATCCCAACCTTAACCATAACCCTGACCTCAACCGCAAACCTAACTCTGGCTGTAACCCAACCTTGACACTAAACGTAGCCCGAAAGCGCAATCCAAACCCTAACTCTTACCAGAAACCTTAAACCTAGTACAAAGCCTAACCCTAAACTCGATTATCAGTCTTTAATCTAAACCTTAAAACTAACACTAACTCTAAACCGAAACATCAGGTTGCCACATGTAGTTTTAGCTTTGACTACTTCCTTTACAAACGATTTCAGCATCCGCCTTCGGCGTACTTTACTCCCAAGGCCCACATTGCACTTAAACTTGAGAGCAGGACGGCGTAATCGACCCCTACTGGTTTTTTGATCTATGTGCCGACTTAATCACTTATTATAGAAGCACTGCACTAAAGCTGCATTTATTACACCCACACTACACTCACACTACTTCTTTGCTTGAGTAAACTTGGGCTTTGGGCCTTAAGAACTGCATTTATAACTGCAGACCTGGAAACAGAAATCCCCGCTTTCACTTGTTCCTTGAACCAAACTTACATGTGCGCATAAAGAGGTGTTGTCCAGTGATCGTGCC
>CACRXP010001034.1:142187-157069 GCA_902702965.1 Spirometra erinaceieuropaei | reverse complement strand
AAGTTCTGAAGATCTTGGATAACGGAGAGGCAGTTGGTCTGAGAGTTCATTCAGGACTTTTGTGAGCACGCCGTCCGGACCGGGTGACTTAGTGGGCTGTAGTTGACTCAGCGTTTTCCTTACCGTTGTAACGTGCGTTCCGGATGGATCAGTAGGGTGCGAAGCGATATCGGATGGGGTCAGACATCTCTTCTTTACAATCCGAGGGTTAACTTGAGGATATGAACACGGAACGTCCAACATTCTTCACAGACAGCCTCAAACACATCAGACTTTGACGTTAGGTGAGAAGACTATAGGCAGGTTGTCGATTTTCCCACCCGAGGCTCAAGTATACTGGACCTTATTTTCGAAGATCTTAGAGACATTGATCAAGGATAAGATGATATGTCACTTAACAGTGAATAACCTACTGAGTGCTGCTCAGCATGGATTCCTCAAAGCTCGATCTTGTGACACCTGTCAACTCTCTTTCCTTGACTATGTTCTCCAATCTAGGGACCATGGTTTTGCTCTTTACACAGTATATTTCGATTTCACTAAGGCTTTTGACCGTGTTGACCATGCTCTTCTTCTCTTGAAACTGTCCCCTTTCGGAATAGGTGGCAAACTTTTGAATTTTATATCCTCTTACCTGGGCACTCGTACACAACGAGTAAAGATTTCCAATACCATCTCCAACCCCCCACGTGTGAGGAGTGGAGTCATTCAGGGTAGTGTACTCGGCCCGCTTTTATTTTGCCTTTTCGTTAATGATGTACCCGATTTATTTCAGAATGGTAAGCCTTTCATGTATGCCGATGATCTTAAAGTTGCATATCGATATAAGCCGGCAGATCATGACATCGTGCTTGAGCTCCTAAAGAGCGATCTACAGACTTTCGCCCAGTGGTGCCGCACATGGCGCCTTTCTCTTTCTTGGCATAAGTGCTCAGTCATGGTGGTAAGCGACGACCGCCAATCTCAACTAAGTATTGAAGGTCACTCCATAAATGTGCCCAGGGTTATAAACGATCTGGGCATATCATACTCCAAGAGTCTCAATCTCTTGGAGCATTGTGCCTTGATAGTCTCCAAAGCACGCAGAACGACCGGGTTTATCCTCCGAAACTTTAAAACTAGGGACATTAGAATGCGCCTTTTCAACATGTACGTTAGACCTGGTCTGGAATACTGTTCGCTTTTATTTAGCCTCATGCGTGCTACTGAGCAGAAGAAAATAGAATCCTTTCAACACTTTTTTACCAAGAGAATTTTAACCCCGGAACACCGACATTTGTTTAATCAAGAACGTTGCCGGCTTACAGGCCTCGATCCTTTATGGTTCCGTAGATTACAAAAGGGACTATTTTTGCTATTTAAACTCTTATATAATCACACATTTAACCCACTCACCTCTTTAAGACATCATATCCACCCACGACGTAACAGTCACCGTGAGGTCTTTTTATTTCTTCCTCTGGCACGTACTGTTAAATATCGTCGGTTCTTTTCTGTCAATGCAGTTGCTATTTGGAATAAACTACCCATGAGTGTGAAAACTCTGCAAAATGTTCCTTTATTTAAGAGAACTATTACTCGATTTTTGCATTCAGAAAAGCTCCCACAAATTTTGGGTGCTGAATCTATTGATCGACTGTACCGTAGCGATGGCGTTTGTGGTCTCTGAACACTATGGCCGGTCTCACCAGCTGTTCCTCAACGCCTCTACTTTGACTATCCCCGACTTCATGAAAGGAATTTGACGTCCGATAATCTCCGATACCGTGAAACCTCCCCCCTTCTTGACGGTCGATATTCTACCACCGCCGGCAATTTTTTCTCCTGAGCCCTCCAAACCATGAAAGCCACCATCAACTATATTTTTATGCCTTAAGCTCAGGAGTTTTTTTTCACTGCTGGTCGGATTTGTGTTTAATCGCTTCCCTTGACAATGCCTGTAAACTGTCATTAAATAAAAAATTTATTTAAATAGAAGACAATATTTATTATAACGGAGTATGTAAACGTGTGTAGACGTCAGTAGAAAATGAATAATGAATTGAGCTCAGGAGCTAACAAAATAGGCATCTTTGGAAATATATGTACATACATCAGAGTAAAGGATTAACCCGGAAAAGGACAGAAGGTAGAGAACAAAATGTAGCAACGATCGACGGGGGAACAAACATATAAAAAGCGAGGATGGAATGTATCGGGTATGCAGATCACTGGCTTTAATCGGGCCATGTGACGAAATTGGTCCGGGATCATCTACAAGATGAGTATTTACCTGTTTATTAAAACTAGTTCAGAACCCTATGCACTATTTGGGCTGTAACACAATGTCTGTTGTGAAGGCCACCGAACTAATTGTATTTCTTGATTTGGCAATTGGAAGGTAAACTTCTTCATCAAAAGCCAGCTCCTCGGCATACACAGACGTGACGAATTCGGACAACAGCCTTGTCTTGTCTGAATTATCTGATAACATATTTCTCTGGCGACCTTTTAGACAAGGGATTCAGTCTCGGTAGCGCCTCGCTTTATTTACGTATCCGAAGAATTTTGGAAATTTTGCGAGATATTTTTAAGGAGTTTTGACTCAAATTTTGTCTGTTCCCTCTTCAGAAGATCCCGACATACATTTCTATGTTTTTTGAACTCAGAGAAATGCTCTGGTTGCTGACATCTGGCGTACTTTTCCCAAAGTCTCCTTTTCAATTTAAGGATCTTCTTTATTTTTGACGTCACCCACTATGGTCGGGAAATGCGCGGTTTCCTCTTAAGTGGGCAACAGCTCTCTACCAAATGCTGCATTGCGTTCTTTAAGAAGAGCCAATCGCTTTCTGTGTCAGGCCCTTGTGCAACCTTCCTGTTCACATTCTCGAGCAGATTTTTCATTCGGGGATACTCCCTTTTCCATTCATTTGTTTCCTCAGCAGCTCGAATTTCGGGTACAGAAAAATGACTATACTTCCAGACGGCAAATACTGAGGGTTCCACCGTGAGCGTCGACAGACCGCATGAGGTCGGAATGCGGGAGATGACATCAAAAACCGCGAAAATTGTCGCTATGGGGGGAAGGATAGCAATGGATTTAGAAACCAATTCAAAACAGGGGTTTCTAATGATATAATTAAGAGTTACCACTTAATCTACCACTAGATCCCAGGAGGACCCTTCTCGAAGTCAAGAATCTGAGTGTTCGGGAATGAGACCGTTAACAGTGCCTTTATGCTTTTCGGTGTAAGATGGTTGCGTAATTTCGACTTGAATACCAGTAACTTAGGCGATAATCTAATTTCAGGCGGAAGATTATTCCAAAGGAAGGCATATTTGGAAGCAAAGAAGAGGGTGCACTTAGATGTAGTGCAAAGAGGCGGCGGAATCACAAAGCAGGAAATGCACGTGGCACAAGGCCGATCTCTCGGAGTGAGAGTGTCAATAAGCGGAAGAGTGGAGCTAGAGCTAATGCCAAAAAGGAAGCAAAGGCCAGTTTCGAGTCTTCTAACCCACAAAAACTTAATGTTCGCCAGCTGACATCTGCGAGTATAAGAAATACCGGACGAAGCTTGAGAGAACAGTTTTCTGGGTGAAAACTCTCTGATTATTTTCGATTATATTACGGTCGCAGGCGTCCGTTTACTGGAAGAACAAACATTTGATAAAGTCTTAGCTTCATTTCCGGAAGGAAAAAATTATGCGATATGAATCCAGATATCTGCGCGGCTGTGACAGAGATTATATCTGCATGAGGTGATAAAGCAAGCTTACTTGTATAACCTAGACCTAGGTCCTTTATGGTGAGACATTCTGGAAGTGGCTTATTCTGCAAATTATGGGACCAGGAAGTTTGGTAGGACCAAAAGACATGAAACTACACTTGGATGATGAAAGCTCCATCTGCCATGTTGAACCCCATCAGCTAAAACGCAGTAAATCGGCATTAATTTTTTCAAAACAAACATTTGCAGTGTCCTTAGAATAATAATTAACAAAAATAATTAATAATTATAATTTTTATTAAAGACCCGTCGGGGTCCCATCAAAGCAGGTAAAAATAAATTTGCATGCGAATTTTAGAAGAGGTAGGCAAAATCTGTACACAGTGCAATACATAGTTTTTGATATTAGAAGTCCGGTAAGAAAAATGATAAGCGAGGGGTGAGAAAAAAACTCCATTTCAAAATGTAAAAATGATTTAATTAATTTTTGCAGGAGAAAAAATCCCTCGAAAAAAACAAAAACAGAAAAATGCGGGCAGGACTGGCCTGCATGTGGTGGTATAGAATGGATTATATTCGGACATCGTCAGGACCGAAATAAATGTCAGTTGTGTATGGCATTGTATAACGGATTTCATGAAGGGGTAAGTAGGCGGGTCGTTCAGGACTGGCTTGTATGTGGCCTTGAATAAGGCAAATAAGTGGCGAAATTGAAAACCAGTCTCGAGGCGATAGGAACCCATATGCGGTCACTTACATTCATCCGAGTCCATCCGAGGATGGGGCAAGGGAGATGCGACCAGACTACTATTATATTGCAAATACAGAAGGCTTCGTCAAGAGCGTCGATGGAGCGCATTCTGTGAGGGCAAGATGTATGAACTGAAAAATTGAAAAAATTAACATTTCTGGTGAGGGATCTTAGGAAGCGAGACTACTCACAAAGGGAGGAAATGTGGACAGATACGGAAATTTAATGGCGGCATACTAAATTCCCGGTGGCCCTTTCTCAGTGTTATAGAAAAAGCTGTCTGGGAAGGATGAGGAAGACAAAAGTTTAGTCGAGTCAGTATTCAGATAAAGGCGTAGCCTTCTCTTAAATGTGTGTAGATTTTCTGAACATCTTATATTTATTAGATGGTTATTCCAGAGGAAAGCATACCGGGAAGCGAAAAAAGGGAGCGCTTAAAGGTGGAGAACGCTGGAGGAGGTATAATTAGGAACGAGTTGCGTAGATTGTATGGGCGACTACTAGGGGTGAGCGCTGAAATCCGAGGAAAATTTGAACTATGATAAATGCGAAAGAGGAGACAGAAGCCTGCTTCTAGTCTTCGAACCCATAAAAATTTTAGGTTAATTAGCTGGCATCTATCTGAGTAGGAGATATTGGGATGTTTCTTATCTAAGAGTTTTTTTTAGAAAAACGTCTTTGGACATTTTCAATTTTAAAACGACTGGCTTCATTCATCAAACCAAAGAATGGGCAACAATACTCGAGAATGGGAAGTACAAACATACGATAGAGCCTTAATTTAATTTCAGGAAGATAGAAATTGTAAGAAATAAAGCCACAAATCTGGGCAGCTTTGGCTGTAATTCTGTCAGCGTGTGGCGAGAGATCAAGATTATTAGAGTAGCTTAAACCTAAATCCTTGATGGTGGTACATTCAGTCATAGATGTGCCTTGAAAGACCACTGGTTGGGGTAGCCTATCAGGTCCAAAACACATATAGCGACATTTAGACGGAGAGAATTCCATTAGCCATTTTGAGCTCCAAACTGAGAGAGCAAGCAAGTCAGCATGGATTTGATCCAGGCAATGAAGGCTCGTATATTTTTTGAAAGAATATACACATTTGAGATAATCGGCATAAATAAATGATTGAGAATGTTTAACTGCTGCTGAAATGTCATTTATGTAAAGTAAGAACAAAAGAGTACCTAAACCGGTACCTTGTAGGACACCGCTCACAATAGGGCTTTCACTGGAAAGTGAAGATCCCACCAAAGCCTTTTGTTTACGATTGGTTATGAATGACTTGATAAAGTTTTTTAGGGGACTGCTTATTCCCATAGCTTCCAATTTAACCAACAGTCTTTCATGTGGCACTTTCTCAAAGGCTTTACTAAGATCAAAATAAACAACGACAACAGAAAGATGGTCATTACGAAGAGAGGTTAGTAGATTGAGAAACGATATTTGGCATGTTTAACAAGAGCGATCTGGTAAAAAAACCATGCTGGGAAGGGCTAATAACTTGATTGGCTATGCAAAAGCCGGTGATTTTTACGGCGATAATTTTTTCAAAGATTTTGGCGAGAGATGGTGTTTTATGGACACCTCGATAGTTTTGTACGTCAGAACGACAGTCAGACATAAATACAAGAATAATAATAGTAGTTTTAAATAGTCAGGAAATAAGCAATTTATGAGAAATACTGAAAAGATCTTGCTAAGCAGAGGAGGAAAATCTCTTAACTGTTTTATAAAAGAGTTTGGGATATTGTCCGTAACTACTGAGTGAGAGTTAGGAAGATGGCTTATCAGTTTTTGAATACATTCAGGAGAAAAATTAATGCTGCTAGGAGAAGCATCAGACAACGGAGGAATTAAAGGGATTAGGTCAGTTTCAATGGTGAAATGTTTGGCAAAGAACGAATTTAACATTTCTGCTTTGCCCGACTCCTCTGTAATGAAGACATCGCCAGTACTAAGCAAAGGCGGAATGACTTGGTGGGATTTGGCAGATGATCTTTGACGGAAGATCTGAGCAACTGATTTAGAAGCATTCGTGTCATTATTAGCTATAGACTCTCTACGCCCATCTCGCGTGAGCCTCATTTTCAAAGCTAGTTCAAATATTTTATCGATTCTTAGATGACCTGAGAATGAGCTCACAAAAGGATCCTTAAGCTGCTTTGGTGGCTTTTTAAATCTGTTTTTAGGAAAGTGTTGGACAGCGGTGGGAGTGGCACTCGATTTAAAGGTCTTTCGTGGAATTGGGTCGGGAGGACCTTCTGTTACGCATTGTAATACATTGTTGGAAAAATTTAGATCATTATTTGAAAAAATATTGTGCCAATCAAGAGTGCATGTAAAGTTATTTACTAATTCCTTGTTAACATTAGCAAAGTCAAAAATACTAAGTTGTACTGTTGGCTTTGCATAAATGGCAACTGGAAGGCGACAATGAATTAATGCATGATCACTTGCAAAAATTTCATGATAGAAATCCATAGACAGAGAGGAGGTGTCATTAGTAAAAATTAATTTTAATATAACTATTGTTTCTGGAAGAAGAGTGGACTAATCGAGACAAGTTTGGGAAGTGAATGTTGTCAAGAATCTTTTGGAATTTTGGAGACGAAGTATGTGCGTGCCAGTCAATTTCTGGTAAATTAAAATCGTCTACGATAATCTTGACATCGAAAGAAGTTTCTGCAACTTTTCAAAGAGTTCACGGAGTTGGCTTTCATTTCTGGAGGAACAAGGAGGATTATATACACATCCGACTAAGGCTTTCTTATTTTGCGGAAGGATTACCGAAGTCAAAGATAAATTTCCAGAGAAGGAGGAAATGTTCAGGTCATAAGGCGACTGTGCAAGTAAGGCTCTGATGTAGAGAAGGCAACCACCGCCGCGTCTTTCGACACGATCCTGACAGTATAAATTGAGGCAGTCTCTATTGAGTGCCGAGTCTGAAATAAGAGAGTAAGCCCAAGATTCAGTAATGCACAATACGTCTGGGTCAAACTCAACAGCCACACTTCTTAGTTTTGCCATCTTATACACAACTGATGTTGTGTTGAGAGAGACAATACCGAGCGTATTACTAATATGCAGGTTCCGCTCATTACCACTTATAATAAAGGGAGAGCTTGGTGGTGGAAAATTAAGCTGTTGGGATAAAACAATTGGTGGAAGACAAAGTTCCTGTGGTCTAAGATTTGTATGATAATTACCACTAACTAGAGATGCAGCATTACGTGGAAAAACATTTGAGTACGACCCAGGATGAGGAAAGCAATTTTATGGGTTTCGAAAAATGGGAGGCATAAAAATAGGATTTAGGGAATTGTTAGCAGAATATGAGGGGTATTTTATGTTAGGTGGCGGGCGTAATGGTTTCGAGAAACAGCTTACATTAGGAAAAGGTTTTATTATTTGGGGTGTCAGGCTAGCAATGGGATTGGAAAAATCGTCAGCGACTTTTCGTACTTGCGTTTTCCAGGCTGCTGTGCATGTGGGCATCACAACTGGGGTGTTTACGTCAAGTTGACTATTCGCGATAGGAATAGGTAAATATTTCCCTGACCCATCCTCTGGCATATTTGACCTAACCGCTAGGTCAAATGTGAGTGGCCAGACGCGGGAACGGATAGATTCGATCCAGGTTTACTAACTAATTCATTATTCTGAGCGCTGGGTGTCGGTCGTGCTTCTAGGCTAAGCCCATCTTTACTCTTTAGATCAAACACTCTAGTAAATTTGGGGGCCGCATTTGAGCACCTCTTGCTTCTTGGAGGCGTTTTAAAGTGGCTGGTTTCAACTGACTCAGTGATTACGTGCTTAATTGAAGAGCTAGATGGAACTAGGGCCGCTGCAGATAGGTGAGGAGATTTGGTTGATGCCCGATGAAGAAGCTGCTTTGCAGACAAATGGAAGATGAGTAGAATTCTGGAGTGGCTTTTCGTTTGTTAATGGGGGAGAAACTAATTGTTGGAGTGGAGTTTGATCCTGCATAATAAAAAGTTTATTTACCCTGAGATATTCGACTGAGCACTCCAAAGGGGAGAAAATAAAGTCTACTTCTATCGACCAAAACAGTTTGATAAGAATTGGTGGATTTTTGCTCCTAGGTGAAAGTCTTTTGGCTTCAGCGCCTCTAAAGTTGGAGCCGCTTGAACCAATAAAGCGGAAGGCGACATCGATTGGCTGTCTACTCTTAGGAACTTTTTTTAAAAATAAAGTTAAAACTTCGTTTGTGCCTGTCTTCGGTCTCACTAGCAACCAGGTCAGTGAGAGGCACGAGCTTCTCACACTGTGAAGACGTGAGTGTTGGCAACTTTCTTTCAAGAAGGGCACCAAGAACAGAAAAAATTGATCCGTAAGGAGACATAAAATTGTTAAAATTGCTAAAATTATCGAGTGCCCCTAGGTCTATTTTCTTCTTATGTAAAATGGGTTTTACTTGGAGTTTAGTTTCTTTCAGATTTCGACGAAGGTTTGCCTGAGGTTTCCTGTCGAAAAAGCAAAACAAGACTTGATTGGATGATGGCGTTTCTTCCTCCGCGGTTATATGGAAAGACCGAGAAAAGTGAGCTTGGTTGATGGGCACTTTATTTTTTATGCGTCTTGTCTTCCTCGCACAACTAAGTCGTTTCTTGAATACTCTACCCAGAAAGGTTAGTATGGGTCAGTATATTTTAAGGGTAATAGGCAATGCCTTCGAGAACCATACTGAAAACGGTGCATGCAATATCATGCTTTAAATAAACATGGCACTTAAATGTTGTCAGTAATATATACACTTAACAGAATATTTTTCATTGGAAATGCAGGACCGAAACTCGATAACATTCAGTTGTAGATGATATCGGTAAAATGGAATGACAATCATCCGCATTAGCGGTAAGTGTATGTAAGGCGTTGTTTTGGAACAACAGAGCTGCTTTGTCCAGACAAGCGGTATTTTCCAAGAAAACATACATTAGGTCTTTGCTTGAATATCTCCGTGGAGTCCGCATTATCACGTCCTCGGGAAGCCCGTTCCAGGTATCGGCGACTCGCTGCGAAAAACAGTATCTGCGAACGTCCAGGCGGCATCGGGATACTCTACTTTTTAGAGTTCCATCGCAGGTCTGTTGTTGTGGCTAGGGTGAAAGAATCGTCGAGGTTTCGTGCTCAGTCCCGGTCCCTCAATATCCGACACGCCTGTATGAGATCTCCTCGAACCTGCCTGCACTCAAGAGAAAATAATTTAAGTTCACTAAGTCGGCGGATGTAAGGTAAAGTTCTGGGGCCTTTCAAAACTTTTGTTGCTCTCCTCTGAACTCTTTCTAGCAACTTATAGTCTTTTTCTAGTCAAGGTCGCCACGCTTGGACTCCATATTCCAGATGCGAACGAATGAACGCTCCGTATACTTTTCCAAATATCTCCTTGTTTATATCTACGAAAGTTCGTTTAATTGCAAAGAGAACACTATTTGCCCTTTTGGCCGCCCTAACGCACTGACATGAAGGCTTAAGAGTTGACAAAATGTGAATCCAATATCTTTTTGCTCAGTCACATTTGAAAGGCACCTTCTACCAAGCAGGTAATGGTGATCCTCTCCGTCGGCTTTTCCATTCCTTTTTGAGTCGCAGCGCGATGCACTTCTCAAGGTTAAACTTCAGCGGCCATTTATCAGACCATTCGCAGATGCGGTTCAGTCCTTCTTGCAGGGTTCGTTCATCATCTTCCCCGTTGATCGCTCGCCATAACTTGATGTTATCGGCAAACATGACTCCACTGCAGTCCAGTCCATTCATACAGTCGTTGACATAAATCAAAAAACAGTAATGGTCCGAGTACAGAGCCCTGAGGAACTCCACTCACAACTGGCACTGGAGCTGACTTCGCATTACCAATACACACAGACAGTGATCGACCAGTCAGAAAGTCAGTTACCCAATTTAATAGGTTTCCCCTTATCCCTGAATCTCGGACATTGTAAAATAACCGGTGGTGTGGAACACTATCAAATACTTTTTTGAAATCGATGTAAACGATATCGACCCTTGTTCCTTCGTCTAACGAGCGGGACCACTGTTCCGTTGAATAGAGCATATTAGTTAGGCAGGAGTGATTTCGTCGAAAGCCTTGTTGTGAATTAGCAATGAAATTATTCTCTTCAAGTAATATCTCTACATTTAACCCATTCTATCTGTCGATTACACGTTGCGTAAATCTCGCCTGTCTTGCTGCCGCGAGTGTACAGGTCTCCAATCTTTTGTGCAGGCACATGGACGCTCTCGAGGGGACATAGAATGCATGCATGTGCGGAGTCTCAGGACCACACATTTTTTCACATTAAAATTGGGTAACTCACGAGCTGGCCAACTGCTCAGGCGGTTGAGTTTGTCTTGAAGCGCGTACCTGTCTGCGTCAGATCCGATGGCTCTCCACAGTTTAATATCGCCAGCAAAGTTGATGGCGCTGCATCCCAGGTCGTAGACGCAGTAGTTAATGTAAACCATGGTTAACAACGGCCCTAAGACGGAGCCCTGGGGTTCATCACTTAAAACGGGGGTAGGAGTTGACCTTGAGACCTCAACGCACACGGTTTGTGATCTCCCTGTAAAAAATTGTTATCAACATCAGCAGTCTTCCTCCTATCCCAATTTCAGAAAGTTTATAGGTTAGGAGTTTGTGTGGGACGCTATCGAACGCCTTCTTGAAGTCCGTGTAGATGACATCGACCCTATCATCCTCGTCCAGTGCGCGAGTCCACTGCTCTACCGAGAGCGATAAACTGGAAAGGCACGAGCGATTCTGTCTGAAGCCATGCTGCAGGTCTGAGAGTAAGTGGTTCTGCTCCAGGAACTTCATTGTTGTTTCCCTAACTGTGGCTTCCATTATTTTACGGCAGATGTAGGTGAGAATAACAGGACGGCAACTGTTAGCATTGGTGCAAGCCCACATTTGTACATCGGAAAGATATTTGCTGTCCTCCATTCCGATTGCAGCCTCCCTAATTCGAATGACGAACGGAAGATATGCGCAAGTGGTTTGGAGAGTTCGTTCGCCAATTCTTTCAATAATCTGACCGGCATATTGTCCGGACCCCAGGACTTTGCTTCTGTGAGATTTTGAAGCTCTCTTTCCACGACAGATGTTGGGAAGAGTATTCAGTCGGGTTCAGGAACAGCGGTCTCAACAGCATTGCTGGCACTGCGACTACGAAACTTTTTTCCTTAGTAAAAACCGAGTCAAAGTACTATCTCAAGTGCTCGGCTTTCTCACTGTTTTCAACGACTTCTACACTATTATTACCCTTCAGTACTGCGATCGGTCCTTGTTTTTCAATCTACTGTTAGTATAGGGGAATAGCATCTTGGGCTTCTGTTCGGCCTACCGGATAATTTTGGATTCATACACCTTCCGTGCTTGACGGATACATTTTTGACTGCAGTTCGTTGACGACGAAATTCTTTGAGATGCACTGGTGACCCAGTCTCCCTGAATATATTCCACCTTTTGCTTTTCCTCCGTAACAGCCTATTTAGGTCCCTAGTTAACCAGGCTGTTCGACTAGTCCCCCTTGGTAGCTTAGATGGACAACAGCGCTAAATTAGATCAAATGAAATCGTCTTAGAAGATATCCACTCGTCATGCGGACCTCCTATGAGCAAACGGTCCCCATTCACGGAAATCAGCGCGTTATTCATCGTGCTAAAATCTGCCTTCCGTACATTAGGTTGGCCTTCTGTTCTCTTCTGACGTTGAGAGAAGAGCGAATAATAGTAGCGTAGTATGGTCACTATTTCCGAGAGGTGCACTGGAGTAGACTTCGTCAATAATAGAGAGGTCTTTAATGAGAACTATCTCCAGGAAATTCGTCCTCGGGTTCTCTCTGAATCTTGTTGGCACCTTTACATGTTGCGCCAGAGGGATTTCGAGCGTGAGGCCCATTAGCTTATTGCTGAGGGAAGTTAACCCACCGTTAGCTGCCATAGTTTCCCTGTATATGGCAGTTGCGTAAAAATCCCCAGTAATAAGAACCTCTTGATGGCTAACTACTCCCGTAAATAAATGAAGGAACGACTCATCAGCTGCACTCGGAAGGTTTGATGGTCTGTAAACCGTCAGAAACTCTAGGTTTTGTGTGCTACTCATTTTTTTATCTTTATCTAGGCGGATTCATATTCAAGGGAAATGGTGTGGGCGGGGTCAACTGCCGAAATTACTGTCCTCGCATATACCAGTATTCCACCACCCTGTCTATTTTGACGGTCTCTGCGGAACAGCTGGTAACCCGGTATCGAAATCTCGGCATCCATAATCACGGCATTAAACCATAATTCCATTATGGTAATGACGTCAGGGTTTCGTTCTGAAACTAGCACTTGGAATTCGTCGATCTTCGAAACGAGACTTTGAGCATTAGTATATAAAAAATCTCGATTTGGCCTGAGCAAATCCGGCATACAGGCATTTGTCCATTTCGTTGGGTTGAATGCAAAAAACCGGCCGATGCTTATCAAGATGGATTGAGCGTAGCAGCTTTGCGCATTGCAGCTGAGTGCCGAGTAGCATACTGAGGATTCTGGCAATGCAGCTTTACAGAGCTCTTAAATAGAAATACCTGAGGAACCAAATTATAGTTAAACATGACTAAGTTTGAACTTTGTGTTTTTTAACCTTTGAAAATCCCGCGAGATGTCAAATGGAGTGTCCCCTGGTTCTTCGTGGTCTTCTCAAACACCATGTGAACAGTCAAAATGTTTTCGGCAGGCGTTGGCTAAGTAACATCAGTATTTCGGTACAGTAGCACTTTCAAAATTCGTCTTCACTCTTTCGCTTTCGCCTTCTGAATAACTATGTTGCAGAAACCACACGTGCGTGTGGTTTCTGCACGCGCGGATCTCTAAATAAAGGTGCATTAGTCAGGATTCTCCGGGTCCAACTCCGTTGTTCTAGATAATTACTAGGCATTCGTAGTAGAACTGTGGGGGTCAGCATCAACTCTAAGTCTATATTATTTATTAGGTGGTCGCCCCACGTCCTAGCAACAAATGATGAAATCATTCTAGCGGAAGACCAAGGAGATTAGAGTGGATTTCCAGCTTGTCCACCGATTCCAGCCATCAACAGCCTAGGCCAGATAAACTTGGAGCTTTAAAGCTAGACAACACGTCATTATTTTAACAATTTCAGTGCGGTAATGACCACCGTTTTCGCATGACTTTTAATATTCCCGGGCGGCGATGCCAAGGCGGCAGTCTGTGGCTCGGGGTTTATTCATCGCGCGTTTAAAGGACTTCAACTCTTTTACCTGGAATTGAGGTATTCCCCGCCGAGCATAAAAACATGCCTGAAATGGCTTGCGCGCACACTTTTCCCAGACGTATATATATCTCGAGTGTGGCACTCTGGTTCGTACCCCCTCGGTAATTTTTGTCTGATAGATTGCCTGTTGTAGCAGGTATTTCCAAAGAGGTCTTGCGACTGCGGGTGGTGTCGTGATAGCGGCCGTCTATTTTTAGAAAGACTGTAACGGGACATTCCGGTCAGCTCTCCAGCTGCCTGAGAATCAAAAACAATTTCTTCAATGTAGCCTGTTATTCAGGAAATAGCTGGTTTGGTGTGAGATTTACTCAAAGATGGACTGCAAATTCAGAGCGTTCCACCTCCTTCTCCAGTAATCTACAGGTGGTTTCACGGCGATTACTTTTAAGGACGAGTTGAGTGTAACTGGTGACCTCAGATACTATAAACTAAACTGCGAACACGACAGCACACAGTTACAAACTGGAAAATAAAAGCCCTCGAAGTAATATATAGTTGACAGATAACGCCCTTTTTACCCATTATTACCAGAAATCATCAGTGGTTCCCAGGTCAGGCGCAGTCGAACACTTTTCAGGTCTGTCCGTGATACTTTAAATATGTTACCACTGGTTAGTTCGTTTGGCGCTGAGGTACAGCATCTGTTCGCGGACTAGGCAATTTGTTCTCGGATTCTTAAGTGAACAACACCCTTGGACCTCCGACGGTGTTTTTTGTCAACATCTAACCCTCTACCGGTCAAGGAAATCAGAAAATCAAAGCGCCTGTTTTCTTAAAACAGATGTTTCCGTGCGATTGACGGCATGTTTGGGTCCGGCTGTTGAGCCACAGGGTTTAGACCAGACTACCGGTATTTTGAATTATACATTTTTAACTTCGTGCTTGGTTGCTTTGATGAGTTACATCCTTTGGGATTCAACGATTTTATAGTCATTTAAATTTTTTTCACCATAGATATTGAATGCTGCAAGGAGGTTTGCTACTGTTACAACCCCAACGTCCAAATTCATCGGCATTGATCTGGGCACCACCAATTCTTGCGTTGCCTTTCTTGAGGGTGGGCGGCCGGTTGTGGCCTCAAATCCAGATGACGGGTCCAGGACCACGCCTTCAGTTGTGGCCT
>CACRXP010001034.1:52570-136001 GCA_902702965.1 Spirometra erinaceieuropaei | reverse complement strand
ACCACCACCACCACCACCACCACCACCACCCCGCAGCACCCTCCTCCCCCCTCCCCCTCGCCGCTACTTCACCTGCTAACCGAAGTAATTGCGACTGCCTACTGACTGTCTTGTAGGGACCGAATTGCGGTATTTGTTATAAGCCCGGTATAGGTCCATTGACGAATCTCCCGGCAATTAATTCCTAAACCCACATTCCAGTATCCGAAGTTTTTCTTCTCCTCTTTGCGAATCGTTTAAGTTGACGATAATATCACACGTTTGTTCATCCCTTCCTATTTTGTAGACCACAATTAGTCTGCCCTTCATAATAACTGATGACTCGGGATCTACGCACTTCGAGATGGAGTTGACGCGTCTAGAATTCGAGTCAATGGTTGATGATCTGGTGAAACGAACGATACTCCCCTGTGAGCAGGCCGTACTTGACGCTGGAATCCGGAAAAAGGAAATTAACGAACTTATCCTTGTTGGTGGCATGACGCGTATGCCGAAGGTGAGCGTTTTGTCTTTTGCAGAATATCGCGTTAAGGTTTGAGGCACCAGGAGACCGCCAGTTGCATCATCTGCCGTGTCGAATTTTCCTTCGCATGAACAGTGAATGATTGACAAAGGCACCAGACAACTGCGACAATCGAAACTACGTGCTATGACTCAGGATTGAATAGAATAATTGTTGGAGTAACCTAATGGGCTATGATCAATGCAAAGATTGACAAGTCATTGGAGGGCCGAGGAAGGAAAGCATTGCTGTTATCGAGAGTTCATGACACAATGATATCCAGAACTCTTCATTAAGTTTTCATTTTGGCTGATTTCGTGACAGGGCCAGTGCCCTAGGTCAGGTTGGTACTCGAGGTCGTCACAAATAATGTAGGTGCTTGAGATAGACTGCTGGGGAACTTGCAAAGGTAATTATAAGGGATGTATGTAGGTTGAGACTATGTCAAGCCAGCTCCAAATACTACAAAGCTCATTATGATGCTGACAGCGTTGGCCAGATGATGTCTTCCATCTTTTTCTTAATTGAATGGTTTAATTTTCATTTCAACCATGCCTCACCGTAGCTGTCAGGTTGAGTGGCAGTTTTGGCCAACCCTTAATGAGGTAGTGGGGAGGCGAGTGGGACTATACGGCGGTACTGACATTAATTGTTTGCGCACTTAAAAGAGACATTTCTTTAGTCTCCCATGTTTTCCGACCATGTTAACGGCAACTGCTACAGTAAAAGTGGCCTACTTTCCACTCGTCACTAGCGTCTTTTGTCAGGTCCATAATATGCAACGAAAGAGCACCGGCAAGGACAGTGGAAACTGGGATGGAAATTTTTGGCCTATCAGCCGTCGTCAGTCAGCCATAGCTAACACCCAAGTCTGGGTTACCTGGACGAGCACATCCTGTGACCGGGTCGGTGAACGCCCTTCCTGCCATAGTGATTATTCGCAGTGACAACCGACAGGGCAACGGGCCCGCGGTTCCATGCTAGAGCTTTGGACCACTTGACGCTCGATGACTGAGGGATCTGTGTTCAGATCAAAAGTCATCCAGATCACTCGCTGTGCTGCCGGTTGCTATGCTACCGCCAGTGAGGACTCTAGATTCAGGCCCAAGGCGCAATGAGACGACGACGCCCCGTAACCCGATCATTGAACGACCTTCCTACGAATTTAAAGGAGTCATCGATATTTGGAGAGTTATCCGCTGACGTCATCCCCTTGAAGTAGGCTTGCGGAGAAGGGTTTGTAGACGGAGAGCAGGAAGACCGGGATGGCTGTTTCCAGCTTGTTGGCCGTCGCCTGTCTTCTCCCACCCAGTATTACGTCCTCCTGTTCTCAGACGACCGTTGGCCCACGGCTGTGATGCCCTCTCGAACATGCTATCAACTAAACCAGCGTCCCACTCGCAGGTCTACCCGGACGACGAAAAAGAGGCCTGAAATAGTCATTTCAGTGTCCACCATATTTGTCATATATCTGCAAAGACTCTTGCCTGAAGCTCCCAGGCAGAATTCGGACTACTGTATTTCAGCTTGCAGTTAAACCAGCTTAGTGAGCGAGATGTCAACTGGATTTTTCATGAAAGCTTTGAATGCAAATCCTTTGTCAATCTGATTCTAGTCCGTGTGACGCATGTTCGTTTCCTTCGACTTTTTAGGTGAGGGAGACGGTCCAACGACTTTTCAACATTGAACCCGCCAAAGGAGTGAATCCCGATGAAGCAGTTGCTGTAGGTGCCGCCATTCAGGTAAGGCCTCATGCTCCTAGACCTAATCCTTCTTGCCACAAGAGAACAGTTGTTGCGCTGACTTATTTCCGCTGTCGACCTTACTAGTTGGGCCAGACGAATAACACTGACTGGTGCAGCGTTTTATTAGTCCGATGGCTTGATTTGTCTTCTGGCACAACGGTCACTACGCCTGACCATTGGACTTTAAGTCCGTTAGTGTTGATATATTTCACCAAACAGTCTGGAGACCCAGTTTCACTTGAAAAACTTGTTTAAATAAACGAGGCCAGTGCGGTCTGAATCCACGGTCTGGAGTTAACAAAGCAAAACAGCGCGCGTACTTCTAAACTAGTACAATTAGCTATTTGAAACGGACCACCACAAACCGAGATTCTGGGCTCGGTATGTGGATGATACCTTCGTCGTCATCGAACAGGATCAGGTGTTGGAATTCAGCGAACACATCAACGTCGTCTTCCCGGACATTCAGTTTACAATGGAGGAAGAGGAAAACAACCAGGTGGCCTTTCTTGATGTCCTCGTCTGCTGAAAAGATTTTAGTGGTTTAAGAACAAAAGTATTCAAGAAAGCGAAAAACACGACGCAAGTACTGAGCTGCAACAGCAACCTCCATATCGGTCACAAACGCAGTTACATAAGCTCGCTATACCAGGGGGTGGAGACGCACTGCAGTGAACCGGAATACAAGGTTTCTGAATTTAAATACCTTCGACGGGTGCTTAGAGTGAATGGCCACCAGCGCCACTTCGCCAACCAGTGCCTGCGTAAACGCGGCCACAGACAAAATCCAACCGGCCCCGAATTTTGACGGGCAGTCTCATGCCCGAAGAATGTTTCGGAAGCCGTCAGTCTCCTTCTTACGTCCCTTTGAATTGGAATTGCACATAGCCCGGAGGAAACCATAAGGCTCTAGATCATGAGGCCGAAAGACACACTACCACGGCAGAACACATCTGGAGTCGTTTGCCGGGTCTGGTGCAGTTTTGGGTAAAGCATTTATGTCGGAGAAACCGAAAGACTACTCCGGACGCGATTGACCGAGCACGCGGCAGCAGTGAGGAGGAACGACGCCAACTCCCGAGTTACGGCACATTTGACGGGACCCAATCACACATCCAAGTTTGACGAAGCAGAAATTCTTGCTAAAGGCGGAAACCGCGTGAGCCATGAACTGCTCGAGTCATGATTTTCCAGTCCTCATTCAATCAACAAGGACAACGACCTCCCGGCTCCTTATTCGGCGCTGCGACTTAGTCTAGGCAAGGTAGTTAACCGCGATGAGAGCGTGCGGATAACTGCTGTCCCCGCTGTCAATATCGGCGAGCCAAATCACCCAAGAGTCCAATCGGATGACGAAATCCGGTAGTCAGCCACTCGGCGGCGTGCGATGAGCGCGGGAGCCGATAATCTTGACCGGCAAACAGGCGCATGGCAATTGCATGGCAGCGGCACACTTCAACACCTGGCCAGTGAAGCTATGATGAACTCGGGAGCTGCCAACTGTGATAGGCACGTATCGGCCTAGCAACTACATCCTGTAAATATCGCAACACCTGGACAATCCACTACCATTATCTGACTCTGTCTCTGCTGATGGATTTGAGTGAGAATCCAAAACATTAGGCTAATAAAGCACTTGTTCCAGCGATCGTGTCTTCTTCTCCGCGACAGTTAGGGACTGTTTATGAGATGCCAAACGTCTATCTTTCGCACTTGAGAGAGTTTTTTTGCCCTCACGTCCTCGTTCAGCTGCTCTAAATTTTGCCGCCCAGTTCCGATACGTGAGTTACTGCTAGATATTGACGTTGGAACTGTTGATTGGTTAGCGCACTTTGTTTACTTTGTTCACTACTTATTTTCTGTACTGTGGCTATTAAACTTCGCACTTACTGGGGTTTCACAGGGTGACAATTCCCCTCTTTTTCGGAAATTTCACTCCCCCTTCCCTCAAACGTTTAACAACCCTTAGACTTCCGTTTCAAAAGTACGGTCCTCATTTGTGGAGTTCATCTATAGGCTAACCGACTGAACGGCCTACTACACTCGACACACAACCTTCAGTAGTTTGACACCATCAGGACGTTGCCATTTAATCGTCATTCTGGCCTGGATATTATACGTCATCAATCACACTTCTCATACTTGTCCGGTATGACATCACAAAGGGGGAGAGCGCTCGTCAGGGTCGAGGTACAGTAGGTGGGCTAACTCATGAAATGTCAACCGAAATGCGTTTTCGTTTCGAAAATACTAATTAAGTAGGGTTGTAAAACTAGTCAGTCTGCAACACAATTCTATAATATTTCAGTTACCTTAGGATGCTGGCTTTCGAATGAACTTCCTTCCGGCTGCATGCAAAAACTACACTCTGTAAAAATGACTACTTAAGTTGCATGAATTTTTCTCATTGATTTTCTATGCCCCTGAAAGTTCAATTATATTTCATGGAAAACATGCATAAAAATATTCATTCGTTTGCTCATCCGGTAGGTAATTACGTCTTCTTCTAATTTTTATACTCGGAGGGAGATAATTCGGTTTTGAAAAAGTTTTCCAATTCCTGAATAATTTTGAAGGCGCTCTACCGTCACACTTGGATTCAGGGTTTCCAAACCACAAGCCGTATATTTTCCGCATACGGAAAACCACATACTTCTCTACGGTAATAAAGGTGGACCATATAGGGTTCATAAAATTAAGCGGTGGATTTGATCCATATTGTTAACTTTACAAGCCACATTGGTAAATGCAGAGACATGACGATTTATGAACGGCCATTTCACGGTATTTAAAAGTCCTACAATTAGAAACTTTTTAAAACCGAATTATATCCCTAAAATTAGAAGAAGATGCAATTTTCTACTGAATGAGCAAAAGAATGGATATTTATATGCATGTGTTCCATGAAATATAAATGGACATTTAGGGGCATCGAAAGTCAATGAGAAAGTTGCATGCTACTTAAGTAGTCATTTTTTACACAGTGCAGCTCTTGCATGCAGCCAGAATGAAGCCGGCATCTTGACGTAACTGTAATATCATAGAATTATGTTGCAGGCTGACTAGTTTTACAACCCTAGTTAATTAATCTTTTCGAAACGAAAACGCATTTGGGAATTTCGACTGACATTTCATGAGTTAGCCCACCTCCTGTGTATTTGCGGACAAGGCTCTCCAGTCCTTGAAGGTGAGTAGCCGAATTTACTATGAACACAAATTTGTGCAAATACACCTCTTTCTTTCGTCATTCGTTGGGCATTCCGACAGCTTTTCGACATTTTTTTTCATAGCCAGACGGTAAGAGGGAGAGGACTCCAGGTGCCTTAGAAATTTGCCAAGTCCTTATTTGCCCGAATGGACAGTCTGCGCGCCTCCACAGGAGGGCATATGGAATGCGGTAGCACTCCGAGTCTGGCGTTTGAATCCGAATGTTATTTGTCAACAGTCTAATAAAAGAAGCTAGGTTACGCCAGGGCCACTGTAGCTTAGAGGTAGGCCTCTAGCGCCAATATTCGAGATTCGGACCTGTCGTCATGCGTCGGGAGAAATTGTCTGTCAAGCCAGGCGTGCTTGCTTCATTCGGTAACAATCGGGAGATGGCACTCAAAAAAATCCGCCTAACCAAAGCAGCCTGTTTTACGGGACAGGTGGTAATAGGGGTTTTATGGGTGGTGGCTGGTCGGGATGTACGATACTAGCCGACGGAAAGGCTTATTTGAACAGGTGAATGATCGAGGTTTGCCCGCTCTCCGTTCCGTTATTACAAAATGGGTCGCCAAAGCAGTATAGTGTTAACGGACGAGTGAAAGTCGTATAATCGTATTCCCTCAGAATGTTATCTACATTTCTCTGTTAACCACTCAAAGAACTTCAAGGAACCTACCACCGGACGGCACACCAATGCTATTGAGACATTCTGGAGTAGACTGAAAAGGAAACTCCACGAGGGAGGCCCTGTATGTGGTCGAGCTGTGTGGGCTCACATAAACGAAGTACAGTATCGTCTTTGGTTTGGCCTCAATGCCATGTCTGTGACAGATTCCTGGGAACTGTTCCTGTTCCATGTTGTGCAGACTTGTCCTCTTTAAAAGTGACTTTGTTTTGTAATAAACTGCCATAATGCGAATGTATGCCATATATTCAGGTGTACGTGTGTAAGGATGGAGAAGGTTGGGTAACAACGACCATCGTCCATGTAACCTTCTGCGATGTTTGTTCGGCCAGCCCGTGTTGGGCCGTCGCGGATAGTCCAAGTAGTGCGTGAAAGTAGGCCTGCAACAGCTGATATAGCCTGAAGGCGTTTGAGTCCACTGTTAAAGGTATTATTTCTAGGTAACGGATTTTTTTGGGTGCCATCTCCCGATTGTTACCCTCATTCCTATATACCTCTTGATATTTGCGTTAATGGTGCGGTAATGTGGTCTACCGAAGACTACGTCGTCCGTACTAGCTGCATCTCACCACCGCTGTTTCTCAATCACCAGACATTGGTTGCCGCATGAGCACCACATCCTCGCCCTGCCTCCCCCTCCCCTCCCACACAACCCGCCTGCCGTTGTGCGCCTTATAGAGCTCGTGCGTCTGTCATTGCGTACGCACACACGCACGGTTGCGCTCTCGACGGCCGCCACAACATGTCTTGCTAACGCGCCTCTGCCATGATTGGTTGGTGTGCAAGGGTTTCACCTCCCCTCAGGGCCACCCGCGCACAGGCCGCGAGTCTATGCGGGCGCGATCAGTAATCAGCTCTCACGTCGCCTGACTTGACCGCGCTGCCTTCAGCCTCGCCCAGGGTATTTGGGAGGCGTTCGTCGCAGCCTCCGACTGCGTCGCAATCGTCTGACATCTGCTCTAGCTCAACCTCACTTCCGACCTCTGCCCTCTGTCCTCATGTAGGCTCGTTTGCACACAAGGTGGTGCCGGCCTTCCTTGCTTCCGTAGCCGGCGCACTTTTAGAATTTTCTTATTTGCACCCAGGAGGAAGGCTGCTGACGGACCCACGTGATGTACTTATGCTTCTCAGCCAATCAGCATTTATATGCTGCTGCTTCTGTTGTCTCAACGACAACCCCCGTTAATCAGTGTACTTGCCAGTGCGAGGAGCCCTACAATCAGCCTCGACTAACCCTCGCCAGGTCCCACACCTCTTCTCGCACCTTAAAGCACCGAAAGCGGCTGTTCGTGGATAACTGCAGTGCTTTGCAAAAACCCCCAGACAGGAATCACCATTTCCGGCACTCAGTCCGAGCTATTCTCCCCCAAAGTTATTCATTCATGAACGCGGTCCCATTATCCACGTCGGCCTATTTCCAGGTTGGTTTGTCATCTCATCTGCCTACCAGCACATGGAGTCTGTCCAAGTGCTCGACGCCGACCGTCGCGAGTAGGTCAGATCAGAACTCGCAATGCACGAGTCCCGATGCAACCTCGGACAGTTACCTGGCTTTACCGAGTCACATCTGCCCATCCGCACAGACAACCTTCCCAGTTGTAAGCTACGCCGCGGATGCCAGACTACCTACGCACAAGATGGCCACCGCACCACCCACTAACCTCGTCTGCCTCCTTGAAGTTCCGGCCACATTTCAGTTCCACCGTCGCGTCGGACCACCAGAAGCCTTTCGTGTGGAACGACCCCTGGGCACTGGAAAGTATGGCGAGGTCTTCGTTGTCTCTGGTGCTAAGTGTCGGTACGCCGTGAAGCGCCTCACTCACATCCTCTCCTACGAACTGGAACTCCTGGCATACACTCAATTAAACAGTTATATGGCTCACGGTGGCCGTCACGCCACTCCACCGACGGGCGTTCACTCCCGCTCCTCCTCAGCTCCTGCCTCGGTCAGTGAGGGGCACATGCACCCCTTCATCTTGCGTCTCATTTCACACGGATGCATGCGCTTTCCGCTGCGCTGTCTGCCACAGGACAAACGCAGTGAACTTCTCAGCCAGCAACGTTCCCATAGACTAAAGCTGCGTCTTGCCTCCCTATTTGCCCGCCATATGAACGCTAGCGTTTACCTCCTGCTGACCGAGTATGCGGCCGGTGGGGATCTCCACTACCTACTCTTTCACTGCCTCGACGAACCAATGCGACCGCATCAGGCGGTCTTCTACCTCACCGAACTCGCCGAAGCCCTCGTCTGGCTCCACGATGCCGGCGTGGTGCATCAGGACCTCAAACTGGACAACGTCCTCATCCGTGCCGACGGTCACATCGCGCTGGCCGACTTTGGGCTGGCGGCGGTGCCCGCCCGTGGGCCGGGAAGCACCTTCACCTCAACTATCGTCTCAGCCAGTCATCATATGCCGCCGGAGATTGTGCAAGCGGGGATAGGCAGGACAATTGCGGAGGTGAGGGCTAACCGTGTCTGGCATGCAGTTGATTGGTACAGCCTCGGCGTCCTATTCTATCGCCTACTCTTCCGTTCAAGCCCACCCTCTCCGAGGGACTCCGGCAAAAGGAAGTGGCAGACAGCAGCCTTTTCGCACATTCACTTGACCGACCAGACGGCTGCGTTGTTGCAGGGACTGCTGACTGCGGATCCGCGATATCGCCTGGGTGGCGGTCGCCTAGGCGGCAGAACTGTCCTTTGTCATCCGGGACTCCTCTGTCTTTTGTTGCCACAACCACCGTCTCCCTTCACATTCACAACGTTTGGCACGAGCGGTTCTCACATACCCCTGAGTCTGTGTGACCGCATGTGGAACAGTCTGCGGGAGACAGGTTGGGTCGCGGACCCCTGTGCTGAAGCACTCGACTACCCGGAGGAGCAACACATCCCCACCTGGCTAGAGGCCTTTCGAAACTGTGTGCGCACTAAACGTCTTATACCACCTTTTGTCCCCGCCACCGGCTTATCTTCCTCTACTACCACTGCCACCACATCTTCATCCTCCTTCTGCACTTCTAATCATCCAGACTGCCATGCCCAACCACCGCTTCGTCCGAGCGGTCAGATTTGACGTGGAGTATCGGTGCTTAAGACAATTCCACCGCCTGTATACCCGAACTCCACTTTGTGTTTGAGTTTTTTTTCATCGACGAACCCTTATTCACACTTGTGCCTGAAAATTCGGTTATGCATATATATTATTTTTCCAATCTTGCTCTTTGTCCTCATTGAACACGAAGGCGGGGGTGCTGTCCGGGGAAGTGGAGGACGTTTTGCTGCTCGATGTGACACCTCTGTCGTTGGGAATTGAAACTCTCGGCGGCGCCATGGCTCGTCTCATTACTCGCAACACCACTCTGCCCACAAAGGTCACTGAGGTCTTCTCTACGGCTGTTGACGGACAGACTCAAGTGGAGATCAATATCTACCAGGGCGAACGAGAAATGGCGAAAGATAATAAACTCTTGGGATCCTTCACTCTGGCAAGTGCTGTTGCTACATTTTCCGCGCGCATGTCTATTCTGATTCTCCCTTTGTGCTGCAGAAGTCGTTTTCCCTCGACTGACTTCCGAATACAGCCTGCAGAATAACATCTTGTTATGGCCGTCCCTTAGGTTAGTACTTACAAATTATGTAACTGTTAGCATCCCGAGGAGTAAAAGGCTGAATGCGGTACATGGCGTACTTCATGAAGCGTTAACCGAAATTCTGAAATGAGTTTCTGATTGAAAGGTATCACTTGGGTGGGGTTACACCATTGACTATCCTTCAGGATAATCCCGAGATATTTCGGTCACACGAGGATGCCGGCTTTTGAATGAGCTTCGTTCCGGTTGCTTGCAATAACCTCACTCGGTAAATAATTAATTTTTAAGTTGTATGACTTTCTTTTGCTGATTTTCCATCCCCTTATAAGTTCCGATGTCTCCTGAAGAAGACATGAACAAGAATGCCCTTTCTAGCACTTCTGTGGTAGCGAGTTACATCGTCTTAAGACTTTATATTGGAAAAAAGGCGTGGTCTTCGGCTTAAAGAAAGTGTGTAATTATGGAGCTTTTTAAGACTGTGAGATGTCCTTTCAAACAGTATCGGAACTGTCCGCCTATTAATACTCATTATGAAGTATACAACACGATCCATATGAATTGCAATATCTCTGAGCCCATATGGTGTCTTAATAAGGTAGAGGGATGTGTAATGTTCCTTACGTGAACAACACGCATACCTTAGTTGGGAGGCCCAAAACGCAAGTGCGGTGGCACGCTGGATTAAAAATTATGCGGGCATTGAATCATGTTACTTAAGCCGAAAACTACCTTTTTCGCCTGCAAAATCTGAAAAAGACGCTACTCGCTGCAAGCTAAGTACAGTAGTCGGGCTAACTCATGAAATGTCAACCGAAATTCCTAAATGCATTTTCGTTTCGAAAAGATTAATTAAGTAGCGCTGAAAAACTAATCAGTTCGCAGTATAATTCTATAATAATCCAGTCACCTCAGGATGCTGGCTTTCGAATGAACTTCTTTTCGGCTGCATGCAAATCCATACTCCGTAAAAAATGGCTACTTAGGTAACATGCATTTTTTTCATTGACTTTCGATGCCTCTAAATGTCCAATTACATTTCATGGGAATCATGCATAAAAATATTCATTCTTTTGCTCATTCGGTAGATAATTGCATCTTCTTCTAATTTTATACTCGAAGAAGGGATATAATTCGGTTTTCAAAAAGTTTCTAATTGTGAGACTTTTTAATACCGTAAAATGGCCGTTCATAAAACGTCATGTCTCTGCATTTACCAATGTGGCTTGTAAAGTTGCCAATGTCGCTCAAATCCACTGCTTAATTTTATGAACCCTATATGGCCCCTCTTTAGTACCGTAGAGAAATATGTGGTTTTCCGTTCACGGAAATTATACGGCTTGTAGTTTGGAAACCCTGAATGCAACTGTAACGGCAGGTTTGGTTCAAAACTATTCGGGAATTGGAAACGTTTTGTAAAACCAAATTATACCCTTCTCTGGAGTATAAGATTTGAGGAAGACGTAATTTTCTACTGAATGAGCAAAATAGTGAATATTTTAATGCATGTTTTCCATGAAATATAATTAAATCTTTCAGGGCATCGAAAATCAATGAAAAAATGCATGTTATTGAAGTAGTCACTTTTTACGAAGTATGGTTTTTTCATGCAGCCGGAAAGAAGTTTAGTCGAAAGCCGGCGTCCTGGGGTAACTGAATTATTATAGAATCATGCTGCACGATGTTTGGTTTTACAACCCCACTTAATTAATCTTTTCGAAACGGAAACGCATTTCGGAATTTCCGTTAACATTTCATGAGTTAGCCCACTTACTGTATATTGTTCAGAAGGCGTCGTATAAATTTTTTTAATGAGGATGGACCATGTTGTCCACTTTGGAAGCGGTACTAATAAACGTGCTAACGCGCCACCGTATGATTGGGCCATAAAAAGTCACGTAACTAGAAACTCCTCTAAAACCTCAAGACACTATTTCTTCAAGTATAAAATTTGAAGGAGAGGTACTTTTCCACCAAATGAGTACACGAAAGAATATTTTTATTTTTTTGCAAAAGTTCAATTTACAGGGGATCGAAGATCAATGGGGAAAAATTCATACTACTTAGGTGGCCATTTTCTAAGAAGTCTTTCGCGGATGGCCAACAGGAAGCCCGCTCTAAAGCAGTCATCCTGCCCTAACTGAATTATCTAGGGATTGTAGTTTAAGATACTTAGTATTATATCCTCGAATCAAAAACGCATTTTAGACTTTCGGCTAACATTTCATAAGATGGCACAGCTACTCTACTAATTATAACATACGATAGGGGACGAAAATCGCTGCCTACTGCCCCTGTTTTACTGCCGATCCCCAACCCCCTCCCCCCCCCCTATGGTGATGCCCAAGGAAAACTTCCTTACCGTAACAGTTTATATGACAACCGTGTGCACCGAAATTTTAGAAACACCGACTAAAACTTTAATGACTACCTCAGGTAAAAGTGATTCCTCAAGTTTACATGCAATACTCTGTAGTGGGCCGCATGATTTTAGATTAGTTCACGACAGTTCGACCGTCCTTGCCGACGATGTTCATCGTGTGCTCCACAGCATGGTGAGTAGGGACGGTGACTTGTGCGTGAGTTAGTCTATACTGCCAGTAGACTTGCACAGCATCTACCGCACTCTCCCCTCCCCCAACTGGACCCGGTGTCAAGACAGAATCTAGAAAACTGGAGGCGGGAAGGGCACAGGTGGATGGCGCGGTTAAGCCCGCACCTTGGCGCTCCACTCCATACCGCCTGGTCCACACAGCAAATGACCAGGTTTTTGACCAGCAACAACAAGGGAGGGAACGGCAGGAGTCCCAGTGTGCGTGACGTCTGCCGGCAACCGAGGCCGCCATTGCACCCCGAAATGTTGGCATTTGTTACGGTGCTCAAATCCGATAACGCCTACCGCAATCCGATATGGTCCCTGTGTTGTTCCGGCGCATCTATCACGTGACTCGTTTGGGGGGCACAAGATTAATTCACACACCACTGCACGCTGGCATCCCACTGGAGCTCCTACTTTAGAAAATCGTCCCTAAGTCTCCCTCGTATCCTGCCTATCTCCCGTCCCCTCTCCCTCTTTCTGCGCGTCTTAGCCCCGAAAATTATTAATTTTCTACAGTCGCCTTGTGGCAACTTAGGCATTGAAAACCACGCCGTATTTTTATTTTTAAACATGGCCTACTGTTGGCTATTTCTAAGATTTACAAACAAGGTGGCACGTCAACTCTCTGAAAAGGATATCCTGATTCCCTTCATGTTGCCATGACAAGACATCCTGACACACTATGTAATATTAAGTGCACCTGCAATGCTTGGCTGCCTCGTAAACAGACCGAGAAACCTGTCATTCTTCCCAAACTGACGTATCCCCTTCTTTCAGATACTAAATCCCGAGAAAGCGTTGCTTCGTAGAAAAAAGCAAATAAAGGTGTCGAAATTTACTAATGATTGCCAGTTACTCGCAAATCGATGCCAATGCATGGATCCAATATCTATATTAACTTAGTACAACTTTAAAGGAATTAGAAATGTAAAACAAATATTTAAGACAGTGTTGTGTTGCTGCAAAGTACGGATTTTTTGAAAAGCATAAAATTCCGAAAACGTCAAAAATGGTTTATATTGTGGCCATCTGCACTGTTTTTTTGCTCGCTCTTAGACTCCCTTCTACGACTATGAATGCACAGCAGAGTGCTCATATAAATACTAATATTTTGCTGAAACTGTTAATGTTTTGCTCTTCTCATTCCTGAATTGAGTATGTGCAGAAGCTAGACTGCACGACAAGTAGTGCTTCATATGCTCAAAACTGGAAATAACTATTTAGCAGTGGCCATTTCTGTGACAACAAGTGGAATTTTTCAAACGGCAAAACAATTTCGGCCCACTTAAACAAAGGATTGCCTGTGTGCGTTACCACTGCATTTCAGAGCACCAAATCGCACAGATCTGCCAATAGGACTTCGGAAAGTCGATAAAACATCAGTTCTCTTCCCACGGTTATCATCAGACAGAAAATCGATTTTCAAATCCAGCAAGTACTGTTTAGTAAAACGCTCGAGCGCAAACTACTCCTTCCAATGAAAAACAGGCTTAGATGCGCCACCGAAGTCTAGGACAAGTACAGTAGATGTGCTAACTCATGAAATGTCAACCAAAATTTCGAAATGCGTTCTCGTTTCGAAAAGATAAATTAGGTAGTGTTGTAAAACTAATCATGATGCAGCATACATCTATAATGATCCAGTTACCTCAGGGTGTCGGCTTTCGAAAGAACTTATTTTCGGCTGCATGCAAGATCTATACTCTGCAAAAAATGACTACTTAAGTAGTATGCAATTTTCTCATTTACTTTCGATGCCCTTGAAAATTCCATTGTATTTCATAGAAAACATGCATAAAAATATTCATTCTTTTACTTATTCGGTAGAAAATCACGTCTTCTTCCAACTGCATACTCAAAAGAAGAGTATAATTTGGTTTTAAAAACTTTTCTAATTCCCGAATAATTTTGAACCCGACCTGCTGTTGCACTTGCATTCAGGTTTTCAAAACTACAAGCTGTATATCTTCCGTGTACGGAAAACCATGCATTTCTCTACGGTGTTAAGAGGAAACCATATGAGGTTCATAAAATTGAGCAGTGGATTTGAGCAAATTTGTTAACTTTACAAGCCACAATCGTAAATGCAGATACATGACGTTTCATGAACGGCCATTTAACGGTATTAAAAAATCTCACAATTAGAAACTTTTTTTAAAACCGAGTTATACTCTTTTTTGAGTATGAAATTGAAAGAAGACGTGATTTTCTACCGAATAAATAAAAGAATGAATATTTTTATGCATGTTTTCTATGAAATATAATTGAATCTTTAAGGGCATCGAAAGTAAATGAGAAAATTGCATACTACTTAAGTAGTCATTTTTTGCAGAGTATAGATCTTGCATGCAGCCGAAAATAAGTTCTTTCGAAAGCCGACACCCGGAGGTAACCGGATCATTATAGATTTATGCTGCATCATGATTAGTTTTACAACACTACTTAATTTATCTTTTCGAAACGAGAACGCATTTCGAAATTTTGGTTGACATTTCATGAGTTAGCCCATCTACTGTATTAGCATAGGAAATTGCCCAAATACGCAGCAAGGTCTATTTTCGCTCACAATTACGTGTACACAATTTCTGCACAAGAAAAGGACATAAGCTCGAAGGGGCTGGATGAGCAAGCAAAATTCGCAACATTTAAGACATCCGAAATGTTCACATAAGTTTCCGTTATCAGTTTTTATGAGATAGGTCACGTACTGTACTTCGGGCAGTTATTATCATCTTACTAGCTCTTTTCCTGCGTGATAGTAGTGCATATGCCTGGAAGGGCTCCAAATCGAAGACCAGCATTTCGCCGCTTATAGAGCAGATGCCAGCATGTCAGACCCTCTCGTGGGTTTTTTAAGTTTTAGCATCTTTAGCGGTTTCCCCCATTGTTTCCTGAGTTTTGGCGGGACGTTGGAGCGTTTTCCGTGCCAGCCAAGGGAAAAAGACGGTTTTTGCGCTATTTTATGAAGTATTTGGAATAAATACCAGCAGATACAAGGAAGACGGAGGTGGCAACTTCTTGCTTATTAACCATCCGGCGGTCTTGCCCCAACTACCAGTTCGGATAACCCGGGCTTTTGGTAGCGGAGAGTTAGGTCCTGCATTGTACCCGTTTTCGGGCTGCTCGCGATCCGCAGTATTAATTGGCAGCGGGGTGTGGTGGAGTAGGGGTGACGGTTCGTTCACTATGCCTTTGTAGAGCGGAACCTACTGGTTCCGTTGTGCCAGTCTAGAGACCGCGCTGGCAGTTTGCACTATCACTGCTCACCGCCTGCAACTGCCTACGAGGACTCGAGGACAAAGCGGCTCCGTACTGTAATTAAGGTGTTTAACAACCCTCGGCAGCAAAGTATTTCGAACTATTTTCCATCAAAGAAGATTTTCATCTTCCTGCTTGCAAGGCACTCTTTTGCACCCATTCATCTAAAGATTGTTGGAGGCAACCATGAGTACGCAAAGTAGACATTACAGTATTTTCGAAAATGGTTGCATCTAAACTGGACATTTAGGACTTCGGACTTCACCAGCCCCTTCTTCCTCTTTGAATATGCTGTAGACAGGATGTGGCACCTCTACTAGCTTCCCGCCGTTAAAAAAATGAATGTCCGTTTTATGGCGCTCTTGTATTCAAAGTTGTGCCATCGTTCTTATGCTGTCATGCAAAGCGGTTTTAATAGCCTGCCTAGGGGATTGTTTCGGGCACCTTGTCGTGTACAAACTGTCGGCAATTGCAACACAACAGGGCTTACTTGCCTGCACATGGTGCTTATCTGCCCAGTCTAGCCGGTCTCCCTGTTCAAAACCCACTAACCACTGTAGGGGGTCTATTGCTGACTGTAATTCGGGGCGGTAGAACCACGCAAAGTCGAATTCGTAAAAGGGGCTTATTGTTTTTTATCCCGAATGGAGGCGAATGCTTGAATTCCAGGTGTATGTATGAGAAGGGAAGAAGAGGACTGGCCGTACGGGAGTCCATCTTCAGAGGTAAAAGCAGCAATAGAACAAGTGACAGTTATAGGGGTTACTAGCCAATCACCAGCCAGACCCGCAGGTCTGGGGGGGGGGGGTCACTGTGCAAGACGCCGCACCCGGACGCCAGATTATTACTTCGATCGACTGAGTTCTCATCTGGAGTCGAAGCCTCAATCAGTTTTTGGCCTGCTTTGCTTTCGGCGTGGGCAATTATCTTGGTTGCGGCGAGGCTAAACTCAATTTACACCCTTACAGCGCATCTGTGATCGTTAGTAGCCTTTGAAGATGGCCGTGTAGGTTTTTCGTCAAAACCTGCGAATTGTCCTGTTGTCGTGTCATATGTGTGGTTGCTGACATTGAACTGCTAATTTCCTATTCGGTTCAGCAGCGAAATCTTGCCAGCTAGTGTTTCCTCTGTCCTTGAACATCCTGGCTGTTTACGAGCGACTGGCGCCAAGGACAAACTCCGGGAGTTAGGTGAGACGAAGGAGACCCGGCCGTTGAAACAAGGACCTTGCCGGCCCCATGCTTTGGGTTTTGCTCTCGAACCCGATGTGGAAGACAACAACAACAGCAGCAGCAGCAGTAGATAAATGAAGTGGATGCGCAGACGGTGTAGTGTTTACATTATTCACCCGCCACACCCTTGCAAACCGACGACAGTTGTCAACTCTCATACTTGTCGCAGGTGTTCGCAATTGGTGCGACAATGGCCCTGGTTGCGCACAGTCGAGGGCACCACTTGGCACCTTTTAATCCGCGGTGTTGGTGGTTGGTATGATAGTGGCTCAACAGTTTGGTTCCCACCCCCATTCCTGTCACTGACATATTAGCCGTTTCCGGTCGTCTGGGATTCGCACCCGCATCCTTTGATCATCGAACGTTTTTGAGTCCAACTCTCAACCGCTGAGCCACGGGCCCGTTGTCCTGTCGGTTGTGATTGAGAATATAAACTGTGCTGGAGGGGCGTTTGCCGATCGGGCTACGGACAACGGGTCCGTGGCTCAGCGGTGGAGAGTTGGACTTAACTGTCAATGACCGAAGAATCCGGATTAAAATCCTCGCTTGTCCGAGTCCGAGTTTGGGCGTATAGGCGACTGCGCGTGAGTTAATTTTCAGCAAGGCAGATATCGAAACGTCCACGACATTCTCTATTTTCTCACACAACTTGTCCCGATGATATGCCAGGACGACCGGAGGTGACCGCGGACACAGGGGCTGACAACGCTAAATCTGATAGAAGCGAACAGGCGAGTTCCAGTTAGCAGTTCAAAAGATGAAGATACGATCACTGGAACAAGAAATTTATTGACCGGAAGTTTCGGATTCTCACTTGAATCCATCATCAGAGACATTCGCAGATAAAGGTGATGGTGGCACCAGGAGTGCAATATTTATAGCACGTGGCTGCCGTGGGACCGTATGCGCACTGCAATTAACAGTTCTTGCAATTGTGAGAACTCCTGGTGCCACCATCATCTTTATCTGCGAACGTCTCCGATGATGGAGTCGAGTGAGAATCCGAAATGTCAGGCCAATAAATTTCTTGTTCCAGTGATCGCGTCTTCATCTTCTCAACGCTAAATCTAACAGTTCGACTGCCGGTTTCGACAATGTTCGCCGCGTGCCCCACAGAAGGGCGAGTGCGCAGGGAGAGTGACTTGCGTATGACTTGATCTATAGCGATAGTATACTTGCGCTGGTGCGGGTCTGGCCATGCCAGCCACCTGCGCCCTCTCCTGCCTTTGGTCTTCTTGACGGGGGGAGGAGAGTGCGGTAGATGTTGTGCAAGTCTACTATCACTATAAACTGACTCACGCATGAGTCACCGTGCCTACTCTTACCTTGCCGTGAAGTATACGGTTGACATCGTCGGACGCGACGGTCGAACTATCACACTTGCGCTGCATCCACCGCACTCTCTTCCTCCTCCTCCTCCTCCTCCTCCTCCTCCTCCTCCTCCACCTCCTCCACCTGGATTCGGTGTCAAGACGGAGTTAAGAAGACCGGAGGCGGGAGAGGCCTCAAGCGGCTGTCGCAGCGAAAACCCGCGCCTAGGCGTACCACCATACCCCTTGGTCCGCAGGAAACATTTGACCAGAATCTTATACAACAGCAAAAGGCGGAAGGCGGATCGGGTCCCACTGTCTGGGAGTACCATCGGCCCGTGCCATTCACACGGCCCGGTACCCGACCTAGGCGTATCGGGCTACTGTAAATGCGACTCGCATCTCTCACATTTGTTAGAGTTCCATAAAGGTCATTTCAAGAAGGAGTCCTGAGAAGGACGGAGGCAGCCCGTCAGATTGCAGCCTTCCAGACCACACAACTCAACGCGCACACACACATGACAGTGCTATCAGGGTACGAAGGGTCTAGGCCGGGCACGTTAAAAGCCATATAAAAGGGGCCGCAGAGCCCATTTGCGGTACTATGGCATGGTGACCGTGAACCGTCATTAAACTAGTTTGCTTGTCACTTCTACCCTGTGGCTAAGCTCTTCAGCCCACGCGCTTGAGAAGACAACCTCGAACAAACCAGCCGAGCCGTTATTAGGGGCCCGCCCGCCTAAGAAACCTTATGAAAGAATGTCCGAGATACAGTATTATGACGTCTGCAGGAACCGACGCGCTCCTCAACCCTAGTCCAGTGGTGCGGACGGATAGTATGCGAACTGAGCAAATCTTTCGGAAAAGAACTCCTGGTATTTGATGCTGAAATATGCGAACGTTCCTGGACCCTCTTACCCTAAGTGTGACCGTGCCCAGCCTTTATCAGTACAACGTGGATGTCTGCTACCTTCCTGAAGTCCGACTGTCGGGAGATAATGATGCCAGGAGTCAACTCACACCCCGCCCTGTACCACATCGGCCCACGCGACTTTTACGTGACTGTACGCGTGGAGAACGGGCAAAAACTGGAGGTATTTGATCACCACTGCATGAGGACCATCCGTCGAGCGAAGTACGCCGACTTGGCCTCAAATGAGCCAGTCCACACCCGCTGCGAAAACATCGCAATAACCCAGACCATCCATGGAAGACAACTGAGGTGATTTTGGGCATGTTCTTCGTCGTCCTGTTCAGGAGCTCAGTGTTACTGCTGTCGATCCGACACCGTTACACTATTGGAGACGTCGAAGAGGGTCAATGCCACACCCGACCCGACGCAGTTCGTCCAGACAGGGGAGGGGGTCTTGGATCTTTCGTATTCGGCCTCCATCGTTGGCGAAGAGAATGGGTTAAACTGGCCAGACCAGCTGCCGCGGATCATCGCCGCATGGAGCAGTGGAGTTTGAGACATCATCGAGGTCGACTAGATCAGGGATGATCGCAACCGTATCAAGTACAAGCGCTCGCATACACGCGAAGTACCGGTGAGATTCTTCTGTCAGCAGTAACAACTCCCAATGCCATACCAAAAAGTGTACTCCGTAGACTGGTGCCGGCTTAGGGCCACTATGGCTCACGCATGATTTCCAGTAGACATTGGCGAATATTTCTTTGTGCTTTCGACTGAAAGTCAACAACTAAATAATAATACTTAGCCTCATAACTGGTACAGGCCAGTAATTAACACCACGCCAGATCTGGGTTTTGGAGTTCGACTGGCCGACATCGGAATCAGTTCCATAGGCGGAACTTACCGTATGTAGATTGCAGAACTTATTATGGAATGAGTAGAACCCCGTGTTTAAAAATCTAAAAGCAGACCCAGTGGAGGACAGCTCTCAAGAACGCGCCCTTGCCTCAGGGTAGTCAAGGACTTCTGACGAGCGGTACTTTGAACAAGGTAGGATTAGCCTGTGCGTTCTTCACATGCACATGCCTAGGGCTCTCTCCAGATCCCGCTAACCTTCCACGTTAATCTCTCCCTCCCTCCTCTCGCTACAAAGTCTTGCGAACTCTTCCCAGAAGTATTAACTGAGCGTTGTTTGACTGAGGGTGATTGCCTTCTTTACCCCTAAGGACGAACTGTTGCAAAAAACCGTCATTTCTAACAGATATTGTCGGCAATCCTTTTTTGACCTTTACAGTGAAATTTATTTGCAGCTGCGAAGATTCCCATGTAAGGATTCAGAAGACTATTTGGCCAGCAGACACTTGCTTTCAATAGCTTCTTGCCAAGCCATTTCAGTACATTTGTATGGTAGCGGGGTCAATTAAAACGCGTGGGCAACTAGGGGAGATTGAGTTCTGTTCATTTCAAACATATGGAAGGCGGAAAATATGGGAGGGTAATAAGAGAGTACGGCCAGTATCGTCTAGTCAGGCTAGGATGGGTAGTGTGTGGTGGAAAGGCCGTGTAAGCTGGGGGCGGATAAGGGGAAGGGAGAAACATGCGGAATGGTAAGGGCACTATTCTCTACCAAACCCATTCTACACGTCGCGTGAAGGTGAGGCCGTTAGTCGCCTTCTCGCACCACTTGGGGTTGGAGTTGTACATAGACCGGAGGTCACCATAAGGCGTCAGAGGTGATGCGACCAAAAGACCCACTGCCACGACAAGAAACATCTGGAGTTGTTTACTGGATCTGGTGCAGTTGCGGGAAAATCAACTATGTCAGAGAAACTGGAAGACTACTCTGAACGCGAATCGTCGAACACGCAGCAGCGGTGCAGAGGCATGACGCCAACTCTCAGGTCGCAGCCCATTCTACGAGACCCAGCCACACATTCTTGATCGATGAGGCCGAAATTCTCACAAGAGATGTTAATCGCGTGAGCTTCGATTTGCTCGAGTCATGGTTAACGGGACCTCAGTCTATCAACAAGTGCAACGACATCCTCACTCCATATATCGTGCTGAGGCATAGTTTGGAAAAAATAATTAACCACTCGGGGAGCGCGCAGGCCGGTGGACCAAATGGCCGAGCCATCATCACGCTAGCATCCAACACGGGTGATGAGATTTCAGCAGTTTACAACTTACATGCCGGCTACCAAGCCATAAGCACACCAGCGGACAACAATTCATGATGAATTGGAGAGCGGTTAATTATCATAGGTATGCGGTTGCATAGCGACTGTATCCAATACACACTGCAACCTCCTGTGCGCGAATCATCCGTTTCTGTCACTGTCTCTGATGATGGGTTCAAGCGCGAATCCGAAACGTCAGGCGATTGCTCTTACTTCTTAGGAATGGGTTGCTAGTTCCGACCACCTTTGTGTACGCTTACTCCTTGCTCCTGTGGAGCAGGTTTTGCTGGTCGCACGAGTCGACTGGGATACGTGAACACATCCCAGCAGGGCTGAAAAGGGCTAGGCTAGGAGCGCAAGCAGCGCCATTGTTGCACATTCTCTTGATTCTGGGAATCTCGTTGACACCAACGAAACCCTGCGAATGATTTACAGGGTACCATCTAATTACCCAAAGCCACCGACAGCGTCTACTCACAATAGCAGAAGCGGCCACAGTTAGGTTATGCGAATCAGTCTTGTGCACACAGAAGCACTTCGTGCAGGCCCCGCATTTACCATGGTCGAAAATCAGTTAACCTGCCAACTGCTTGCAGTTATCTGTGATTTCCTCCCCTCACCCCATTAACACTGCTGTTTCCAACCCCCTCCCCATCCGCCGGACTAGGCTGATGCTATGGTAGAGGTGCGCGCACCAATCGCGTTACCGAACTCGCTCGTCCCATTTGTACCTTAGGGCTCTCTCTCGGGCACCGTGGCGCGCAATATAGGCAGAATAATATTACCCAACATTACCTAGGTTGATACTATCTGCCTCTGCCGTTTCTCTCATATTCCCCACCGTCTGCTTGTTTAAAAAAGGTCTACTTGTATCGTTTTCTCTTATTACTCCCACGCTACCGTATGAACGTTCCGGCCTGGTAAGGAGTTCTCGGAAGTTATTCATCTGCAACCTAGTCCAGTTTTAAGGTAGACTTTCAATTGGCACCGGGGTTTTTTTTTCAAGCGGCCTATTAACACCTTTCCCTCGCACATGTCACCTTAAAGATGTACATTCCGCCCTTGCCGCGTGGTGTTCCGCGCGGTAAGGATCGGGTGAAGGCCCCCAAGCATCTGTGGTATACAGAGAATACCTACTATACTTATTTAAGTGGGTTTTAGTCGAACACGATTATTTCGGTCTGGTGTTTCATCGTACAAGGTTGGGTCGTCTGTTGTAGATGGTCTGGCGCATTATCTACAATGACCTCAGCTCAGATAGTTGAGAAGCGATCGTTGTAGACACTTAGAGTTTATTTTGTTTAATTTTCCAGCTTAATCTCGGTTGCTTTATGTCAATGCACTAAAACTTTTCCGTCCCAAAAACGAATTTACCAATTATCTATACTTATTTTGCCATTCCACACATAGTCCACGCCCGTAAAACCCCTATTACCACCTTTCCCGTAAGACAAGCAGTTTTGGCTGGTCGTGTGTGTTTGGGGTCCTTCATCCGATCGTTGTCTTCCGCGCATTGGGTTTCCTTCGGCATTGACGCCAACGGCATCCTCTATGTTTCAGCTCGCGACCAGAAGACGGGTCAGGCTCAGAGTCTCTTGGTGATCAACGCCATCACTAATCTCCCCCGGTTTTTTACGCTCAGAAGTACTTCGTGCAGACCCCGCATTTACCATGGCCAAACTTCAGTTAACCTGCTAACTGCTTGCAGTTCTCCTCGCTTCCCTCCCCTCACCACATTGACACTGCTCTTCCCAACCCCCTCCCCATCCGCCGGACTAGGTTGACACAAAGATAGAGGTGCGCGCACTGATCGCGTTACGGAACTTACCGGTCCCATTTGTACCTTGGGACTCTCTCCCTCGAGCAGCGCGGCGCGTAATATAGGCAGAATACTAGTACCCAATATTACCTAGGTTGATACTGTCTGCCTCTGCTTATCCTATCCTCTTCTTCACCGTCTGCTTGTTTAAAAAGGTCTACTTTTACTGTTTTCTCTTATTACTCACACGCTGCCTAGTCCAGTTTTAAGGTGGCCTTTCAATTAGCTCCGGGGTTTTTTTTCAAGCGGCCTATTAACACCTTTCCCTTGCACATGTCACCTTAAAGATGGACATTCCACCCCTGCCGCGTGGTGTTCCGCGCATTGAGGTTTCCTTCGACATTGACGCCAACGGCATCCTCAATGTCTCAGCTCGCGACCAGAAGACGGGTCAGGCTCAGCGTCTCCTTGTGACCAACGCCATCACTAATCTGCCCCAACGCGACGTCGAGGCCATGCTGCGTTCCGCCAGTGAGGCTGCAGACACTGACCGACGCCGCCGCCTCCTCGCGGACGCCAAGCTGGCTGTGAAGATCCTCGCTGGTGATGTCCTCTCCAAGTTGACCACCTTTGGATCCCAGTTGCCCACCGAGGAGTCGCAGAATCTGCGTCAGTTCTGCCAGACGGCTCTCCAGAGGGCCGAGGAGGCCACGGAGAGCGACCTGGAGGCAGTGAGGAGTCTAAACCAGGAGATTCAGGAGAAGGCACTCGCGGTTTNCATCAAATTCGTACCTCTTTAGAGCGGTGGACAGGTGCATTGTCCTGCAAAATTACAGTATCCATTCGGCGCCGACTTATGCCGTTGTAGCCGAAAGCATCCTTGACAATTGCAATGAACACCTTGCTGTTGATGGTGTCGGATGTTGACCGCCAGACAGGCCGCTCACCGAATTTAATCGCCATCCAAACCATCATCCGCCGACAGTTCTTGAATGTTGCCGTCGGTGTAGTATGTTCTCTTGGGAAGTTCTTTCCACATATGACAGTTTGGAGCGACTTCGTAGGCTTGTCTAAAAATAGAACCTCATCGCAGAAGAAAATGCTCTTCCAAAATGAAGATCTGTATTCAATATAATTCTTAGCAAATAAAAGCCGTTCTCTAATTAGTTTTCTACTTAAATATGGCTTAATCATGGCCTTCCGCCGCTGCAGTTCAAATTCCTTCATCCTTTTTCTAATGATGTTCATAGAAAACATCGGCAGATGTTCCCGCTGAATGGCCTCAATGGGCATGTAATGAAACTTTTTTAATGTACGACGAATAAAATCGTCGTCTTGCTTACTTGTGGACCGTTTTGGTCCCCCTATCTTATTTCTAGGAACAGTTTTATCATTAATAATGCGCCACAGAGTGACCTTGCTAATATTGAAAATATTAGCTAACGACTCACGCGGGATTCCTTCCGCCGCTAATTTTCGAATGCGCTGGAAGTCAACTTCGGATAAGTATTGTTTAGACATAGTTATCGTTTGGCGTGGCAGAGCAAAGTGACGGCATGTCGCGCGAACTCAATATATATTCGTTTACGACACGCATTTTCAGTCTGGTAAAACAATCACACTGATAAACTTTTTTATTTCGGTATTTTGAAACATAAAACTTTACGAATTTGTAAAATAGAATTTTTAGATAAAGAATCGCACGTTATTTCCTGAACACAATAAGAAATAATTTATCTGCATTTCCCTGATTTTGCTAATATTGAAATTTAATTTTTTCTTTTTGTTCGAAAGTTTATCAAAAAATTTCGTCCTTTTATTAATCTTCTTAAACAGATTAATAAGGTTACACAAAGAATTTCCATCCGAAAGCTTTAATAGCGTAGGAAACTGCTTGAATATCAGGAATCCTCCGATTTCGCCTTAATCCGGCCCGTTTTCTATTTAATATACAGATCCGTATCAAACTTTCCTTCAGAAAACGGTCTTTTCGTCCTTATTTCAACCAAATAAACACAAATAACGACACCAAAAATACACTACATTGTCCACTATAATTTTGACCTCGGCATTTCATGAGTTAGCACAGGTACTGTAAGAAGAAGACGGGTGGTCGAGCACCAGAATATTTTGTTTATTGTTCTGAGCTTTCGAACTCGGACAGGAGGGGTCCATTGTCTGAGATAGTAGCAGCACCAGAACAAGCGACAGTTCTAGGGTGTGTAGGCCAATCACCGACCGACGGCGCAAGACTGGGGGTGACTGTGCCGGGCTCTGTACGCCGGCGCCAGATCGGTAAATCGATTGGTTGAGTTCTCATCCGAGGCCCAGGCCGGAATCAATTCTCGGCCTGTTTTGTTTCCGGCGGGATTTTTTTCCTCCGAAGATACCGTGTCTTCTCTCCCCAGTGGGGTCATCTTGCTCATTTGCCTGGCGGCAGTGTATGCCATAAAGCTGCTGGGCGAGGGTTGGATATGTAGACCCGCCGGAAAAATACAGCACAGGAACTCCTGTACTACGGGAAGGATGGACGGGGGATGGACGTGACAATCAATGAAATTTAGGTGACGCGTTAGGAAACTCGTCGTTTCCGCAATACGTTTGTTGTATTACTTCGACGAGGTGTCGGAATTGAGCTCGCAGTTCGAAAGGTTCAAACTTTGGGCACTTGCACTGGCGGGACACAGGTGATTCAAGGTTATCGGTTAAAGAAGACTGGATTTGGCAATACAGTATGCGGCGGGCAAACTTACTCCCAGCCCTTTCCTTAACCCTAATCTCTGACCTACCTCCAACCTTAAACCCAACCTAAACCATTTTCTTAAACTTACCCGTAGACCTAACCCTTATATAACATGCCCACCGAGATATCTTGAGATATTATAGTAATATAAAGTGGGCTTACGTATTCGATCATTGTCAACCACTGAAAAAAAGAGACGTAGTAACTCTATCCGGCAACGCAATGAGAATCTACTCTTGTAGGTATTTGCTTTTGTCGATTTGGTACGAAGTTCAATCATAATAACGGGGTGGGATTCAGTGCTCAAAGGATTCCGGGCTGGGGAGGAAATGCACAGTTTAGAAATGCGTGCATCGGTGTGGAATAGCATGATTGGAGGTTGGCGCTGTTGATACCATTCTCATTGCTGGGAGTTGCCGTGTTCAGGAGATCTGGACGATAATTTTAGGTGTGGGGAGGGAAAATGTTACGTTAGTGTTTTTGTTCTTAGCTTCAATCGCAGCAATTTTATATGCATCTTCGAAAGCACAGTTCCATCATTTTAGAATTTTTTTTGAGTGTTTTTGATTTTCATAGAAGACTCTCTGTCCTTATTTTTTGTGTCCCTTTTTATTTCTTTTTAGACCTCCGGCGGCCCAGAAAAGTCCCAGTAGGTCCTCTGCTCGAGTCGTAGAAACATCATTCTAGGATAAGAAACCAGACACCGTAATCACGCTACCGAGCGGGCTTTGCTATGGAATCAACTATCGTCACTTCGTTCTCGCCCTGAAGGACCGCTTATTTATACGATGTTTACTTACGGCTAACTCAGCAAAACCTTTTTGTATCTACCTATTTTCGAAACGGTAGTCTGCTTTTGTAGTTTTGTTCTCTAAGGAAAACAATTCCTACCTCCCCCCCCTCCCTGAATTTTTCCCTATTCCTGGCATGTCGGATGCGTCAAAGGCGCTCTCAACGCCGATGCCGTGATTTTGACTGGCTAATTACTCGGAAAAGTCCTGTATGCGACTCCTTCTGTGCCGTAACAATTCAACCCGTGCGGTGCGTTTGTTACTCTTCGTTGATGGTGACCCTGGTCAAGTTAATTCTCCCCACAAACAAGTACTAGAAATAGTCCTATCGCTGTTAGTATTGAAATTGGTGAGGGGTGGGGGTGGTTTTACCGTTTTCCCTTCCTGCTAACGATTTTCTAACTCACTTAGGTTACCAACACAGCGCTGAATGTCGCTTGATCTGTAATACTAAGCAGAGATTACTTTTGGCTGTTCTGGTCCGGTCAGCTATCGCGTGTGCTGTATTTAAGACGATTAACCTTGTGACCTTTTTCGCTGCTAGTCTACATATCTCGACTGAGCGTGTCCAGTTGTACTGGTCTGTTTTCGAACCAAAGAGGCCGGTAACATGATAGAGCGTTGAGACCCGAATGTTACCGAGAACAGATAGCAGTCGTGATGCGACTCCAATTACCTTGCGCGGCAAGAATTCGCCGAAAAAAGACCCTGTGTGGAGGGGTATTTTGAAAGTTTTACTTCAACAAAAGTAGCCGACCAATCCTGTCTGTAGGGTGTGAGCAAGCCCTTTTTTGGGTTGGAATTGTGCATAAAGCCAGTAAACTGTCAATGTTATTAACGCCTGGTAGTGTAGAGAGCCCAACACTCTGTACTCCCCAAGGAGATTAACAAGCTTAACTTTGAAAACTAGAGTACACACCAGAAAGCGCATGAGGGACTCACCGATGAGCCGAACCCACCGAACCATCGTGTAGCGGCAAGAAATCGAAAAATCACGTGCCGTGGTTTTTAGCCAGTATCTGCGCTGCAAGTATGGTAAATAATTCACCATTCGTACACAACAGACTGCCGGTTGGTAGCTTGTGAACATTACGCTATCACTACACTGACGCTTGTGGATGTCTGCTCAAATATTCATAACTTCCGGAACGAGTCTGAAAGGGTTTGGACCGAAACATTTCCTTCAAGTTCGCGCATTAATTTCTGGGGCGATTTAAAAAAGCCCGGCACACGGTGCATGCTTGCTTGAGTTGTCGAAATTCTGCTTTTAGGATAAAGCAACTGAACAGCCAAATCGGAAAAATCGAGGTATTTTGCTATAATAAGGAAGAGTAGTATTCACACCTGGAAGAAGCATCCTGCGATCTGATCGATTCCTCGGAGCAACCTGGCTCAGGGTGGTCGTGCCTGCAATTAACGAGTTTTTGGCATTCATAAGCAGTTCTGCAGCTCTAAGAAGTGGTCGCCTGAAGTATGTGGGATTTCATTATCCAAGGGTGAGGGGGACCGAATCGATCCGTGAGCGCTGCTCCCCTGTGATTTGAAATACAGTAGGTGGGATAACTCATGAAATGTCAACTGAAATCCTGAAATGTGTTTCCGTTTCGAAAAGATTAACTACTTAACTGAGTACGGTTGTAAAATTAACCGTGGCGCAGCATAATTCTATAATCGCTTACCTCGGGATGGCTGCTTTCGAACAAACTTCTTTCCGACTGCATGCAAGAACTACACTTGGTAAAAAATGACTACTTAAGTGGCATGCATTTTTCTCATTGATTTTCGATGCCCATGAAAGTCCAATTATATTTCATGGAAAACATGCATAAAAATATTTATTCTTCTGCTCATTCGGTAGAAAACTACGTCATCTAATTTTATACCCAAAAGAGTGACAATTCGGTTTTAAAAAAGCTTCTAATTGTGGGACTTTTAAATACCGTGAAGTGGCCGTTCGTAAAACGTCGTGTCTCTGTATTTACCAATGTGGCTTGTAAAGTTAACAATATGAACCAAATCCACTGCTAAATTTTATGAACCCCATATAGTCCCCCTTTATTACCGTAGAGAAATGTGTGGTTTTCCGTACGCGGAAAATATACGGCTCGTATTTTGGAAACCCCGAATCCAAGTGTGACGGTAGATCGGGTTCAAAATTACTCGGGAATTGGAGAAGTTTTTGAAAACAGAAATATACCCTTCCTTTGAGTATAGGACTGGAAGAAGACGTAATTTTCTTCCGAATGAGCGGAAGAATGAATATTTTTATGCAGGCTTCCCATGAAATGTTATTGGACTTTTGGGGCATCGAAAATCAATGAGAAAAATTCAAGCCACTTAAGTAGTCATTTTTTTGCATGCAGCCGGAAGGAAGTTCATTCGAAAGCCGGCATCCTGAGGTAACAAAAATATTATAGAATTGTGTTGCAGGCTGACTAGTTTTACAACCGTACTTAAGTAGTCTTTTCGGAAAGAAAACGCATTTCGGAATTTCGGTTGACATTTCATGAGTTAGCCCACCTACTCTATGCCCACCTGGTTCCCTCTCCGACGTTTAGCATGGTTGGCTGATTGATACTGATGGTAGCAAATCAATCAGAGATGACCTTGTCTTCCTATGAAAAGTACTTCAACCTAAAACGCCTTATTTTCAGCACTCTACGTGGCACTGAAAATAGCAGTGAGTTCACGCAAACATCACCAGTCTAATCGCTCTAATAGAGAAAAACAGGGGGTTATCCCTGAGTGCCGTTTTTCGCCTTCTACTACCCATTTATCAAATTGGAAATGGTCGAGATCCCAATCCAGATAAGCGAAAGCCAACTCTCTGGCAGTGTAACGGCAAAAATGATTGGCTAATGATTTGGCAACGAGATAAGGGTCGACCCCGCGACCGCCGCGCGCAAATTTCTTTGCTTGCTGCACTGCTCACGTTCGCATGCTTTGATTCGCGTGGTTCGGCTGGAAACGTGCCTTTTCAGTTAGGCACGAAAGGTTATATTTTTGTCGTTTTTTACGACCCTGGTAAGGCCTTAACACAGGCATTCTCAGTTACCTGTTCCAAATTAGGGCGTCCACGTTTTGGCGAGCGAGACTGACTGTAATCGGCTGATAAAACTGGAGGCAGGGCTGGCTGAGTAAATTATTTGTGAGCAGCTTTACAAATCTGAGAATGAAAACCCCAGGCAGTAACTCAGTGCCGCTGATCTGCTCCAGAAAACTGGCGAATTTTAAGTTCGACTCAAGTCTGTTTAAAAACTAAGCAAAAAGGCCCTGTGAAGTTTAAGGTCGACGACAATCATATAAATAAATGGAGGTATGAATGCATTTGGTATAATTCACCTGTGAAATTTTTGGACGCCCGCCATCTTATGGTCTTGCAGAAAATCTCTACGGGTTCAACCAGTCTTTTTGCACTTTTCGTTAATCAAAAACCCTTCTCACTCCGCCATTTCTGAATGTTTTTTATTCCAGGATATCCTCATCTCCATGTGGCCAATGATAAGAGAAATCAAGACAAGACCACATTGTAAATTGAGGCGAATGCTTGAATTTTCGGTTATATGTATGTATGAGAAAGGATGAACGCTGATTGAACATCGAAATCATTATTTGTCTGAGCTTTCGAATTTGTGCAGCAACAAAAAAAAACAACGAAACGGACGACTGTTACAACTGTAACCGCACACAACTTCGAAACAGGTCACGAGTCTAACTTCGTAGCCATTAAGATAGTCGTCCACGCCGGAAACATGACCAGTCGATCGTTAAAGGAAGCCCGGATCGCAGATGAAGTCTCAGTCAATCAATGTATCGATCTGACGCTGGCATGCAGGGCCCAGTGCCACTGATTGCCAAATATCCCCTATAACAATCACCTGTTTTGCGTTTTCCCAATGCCTGACGATGGGCCTCTGCAGGAGTTCGAGAGTTCAAACAAAGAAAACAAATGGTTTCGGTGCTCAAACAGTCTTCAGTCAGACAGAGGAAGCGCAATCCTGTTGGTGGCGATTTACCTTTATCTGTCCCATGAAGGAAAATTCAAAGCCTGGTAGAGTGATTTTGCAGTGTGGCAGGGCTTTTGTGCAGAAGAAGTACGGTATGAAAATATACGCAGAACGGCGGAAACTAGGATGGTCAGCTCTGCATTCAAGCCATACCCAACCCGTGGGGTTTGGGTGTCCAATGATTTTAACCCGGGTTTTTTGTTATTGTGCGTTAATCCCAGCGCTGTACCATGCAACCATGTGCCCGTTGGCTTGCCGGTGATGATCAGAAATAGTCACTATCACGAAAATAGCGTTTACCGACCAAGTTACTATGTACGTTCATCCTGTTGCGACTTGCGGCTCAATTCTTACTTCCATAATCTCCATTGCGCGCATTTGTCGGATCAGAAGAGGTTAGCAATAGCCCCGGCAGAAGATGCCGAGGGGTCAAAATACTCCACTTTTAAAATGTGTCGCGCAAGTTTGCACGTAAAATGCCAAGAAGTTCGCAAGCATCGCGGCCAGTGAAATATCGATAGAAAAATGTCCACGTACCGTGAAGTGAAACGTATTTCAAAAGTGGATGGAGTGTAAGGATGTCCAGTAAGGGCGCGTGAGTGCATGATGGGTAGATCGCACCATGCAAGTGGTGAATACTCCTCCCGATCCTTAACTGGCACCCAAATCTCACGTGTGTCTCCCACAAGCTAGGATCTACCTAGCCACCATATCCCGATAACTGCCTCCACCGGCGAACTAAATCATATGATGGTATCCACTTCTGGGTGAACCTCCATACTTATGCATTCTGTTCCCATCCTATCCTTCCCCCATTTCACCCCCACTCCCCCTTTTCTTTCCTCCCTCCTTCCTCTCATTTCTAAAGGTGCTACGGGGAGGAAAACATGCAATCCCGTAGGTGGTCCGGGCTGACTGGGGTCGCTCTCGCGCCAAACAAAGCCGTGACCCATAAAGGAGTTCGGCAGCTATATAGGGCGTCTAAGACACTCTTTCTGGGGGTAGTGCTGTTTACTCCCTCGCGATGAAGGGGGCTAAAAAGATGCCCTAAACACCTACTGGAGAATCGCGTCATCTTCTAATAGACCGCGGGTAGTAGGTGCGAAACTCGCGGTCGAAAAACCTTAATGAAAAACAACAAACTCGCTTCTCCGAACAAAGCCAACCGGGAGAGGTAAGTGTCGGCTCCATCTTCTTCGAAAGCGGCCGCCCAAAATGCAGATACGCGTGACTCAAGCATCACTTTTGCCGTCCGGAACGAAGTCGTGGGAAGACTGCCAGGTCTGCCTCAGGGCATCAATGACTGCCTTATTACCCTTCGTCCGCCTCTTCGGAGAGCCAAGTCTGCCCCGATGAGACGAAGACCAAGTCCTATGAGGACCTGCACATCCTCCAGGCGACTGTGCCGAAGATAGACAAGTTGATTGCCCTTGATGATTTCAATGGCTTCTTCGGGGCAGGTTACGCCGCCTGGAGGGGAGTGCTGGGTTCCCATGGAATCGGCGACTGCAGCGACAACGACCTTCTTCGCCTGCAAGCATGCGCAGATCACTATGCTCAGATCACCAACACCTTTTCCACCTTCCTATGCGGAAGAAAAGACCTGCGTACACCAACGATTGCGGCACTGACAGCTTCTGGAATACGTACTCGTCCGGAGGACAGATCGACAGGGTTTTCTGGTAACCAAGGCCATATGCGACGGCGACGGCTGGATGGATGAGGACCCTAGTGTGACACCGCAGGAGACCACGAGGAAAACGACACCCAGGTAAGTTAGATACTGTTCCGTTGAATTCGCCTGTTTCCCGTTCATATTTCTGCAATCAATTAGCCAAAAACCTGAAAGAACTGTCGGTCCCAGACGACAACGTTACCGTGGAGACTCGATGATGTCAACTGCGGAATACTATTCACACCACTGCCTTAGAAGTCTCGGACTCGCTCGTCGCCAAAATCAGGATTGGCTCGACAAAACCGACACCGAAAAGCACAGACTACACAAAAGCCTACATTGGCAGTCGATTTGACGCAAACAAAGGGACCTTCTTCAGATGTCGCTGCCTCGTGCAAAAAGACTGTGATGCAAAACGCATGGATGATTCGCAAGGCTGAGGAACTCCAGGGGCATGCGGGCTGCAATGAAACGAGAAGTTTCCCTGCATGAATCGGGGCGCTCTACGGCCCCACAGCTGAAGGAGGGGCACCATCCCTCAGCTCCGATGAAACAACACTTTTAATGGAGAAATCGCAGATTCGGAAGCGTTAAGTCGAGCACTTCACTAGTGTCCTCAACTGCCACTTGCAATCTCCGATGCCGCCATCGGCCGAGTCTCTGAGCTGGAAAGGAACGACGATCTGGATCTTCCGCCTTCTCTCCCAGAGACAGTTAGAGCCGTACACAAAAGCTCTGAGGGGAAAGCGTCGGGATCCGACGAGATGCGACCAGAGAAAGGGAACCGACAATTCTGTGACGGTATTTGCAAATACTGTCGGAAGACTGACCAACTCTGTAACATCTCGCTGATAAACATCCTTGGTAAGACGTTCGTTCACATCCTCTTCAGCCGTCCATACAGAGACGTCTCCCAGAATGTCAGTATGGCTTTCGATGCCACCGCGAAATCATCAACACGATCTTCATCGCCTGCCAGCCGTTAGAGACTTGTCAAGAAATGTGGACCCACCTCTACACTACCTTCGTTTACCTGACGAACTTTTTCGACACGGCGGATTGCGATATGCTATGAAAAATCATGCCGTAATTTGGCTATCATGAACGATTTACGAAGGTGATGAGTCAGTCCACGAGGGGATGATAGCGCGCGCGGTACGGGCAACGGGACCGTCTTAGAAGCATTTGCAGTAACCAAGGGAGTAAGATCGGGCCGTGTACTTTCCCCTAACCCTTTTCAGCCTTATGTTGTCTACCACACTGATAGACGCCTACGGGGATGAGCGTTCCGGGATCCGCATCGCCTGAAAGACCGGCGGCCATCTTCTCAATAGCCGGCACATGCAGGCCCCAACGCGTCTCTACACGATTTCTACCCCCGATCTGCTCTTCCCAGACGATCGCGCACACAATACTGCGACAGAGACAGACATGAATCTCTTCACCTCCGGCTGCACCAACTTGGGGCTGACCGTCAACACGGCCAGAACGGTGGTCATGCATCAACCACCACTTCCTGAGGATGAACGACGAGCACCTACCGAAACAAATCTTCTGCGGAGATTTCGCTGCGTATGCTCGCTGATAAGGTGGTCCAACCCGTTGCTGCAAGTGCACAAGTGATTGCAAATAAACCCGGATATTTGAAAAGACCTCCCACAGAACCGGCTGGCCTGGGGAAGAGTAATGAAGACTGGAGCAGCCATCTAGGAAGCCAGTCAGATCACCGCTGTTAAGGGCAAAGGAACGGCTCGCAAGTGTCAGGCGTCTTCGTTTATGTTGACCCTGGTCAAGTTAATTATCCCCAAAAACAAGTACTAGAAATAGCCCTCTCGCTGTTAGTATTAAAATCGGTGAGGGGGGGGTAGTTTTGCTGTTTCCCCTTCGTGCTAACGACTTTCTAACTCACGTAGGTTACCAACGCAGCGCTGAATGTCGCTTGATCTGTAATACTAAGCAGGGATTACGTTTGACTGTTCTGGTCCGGTCAACTGTCGCGTGTGCTGTATTTAAGACGATTAACCTAGTGACCTTTTTCGCTGCTAGTCTACATATCTCGACGGAGCGTGTCCAGTTGTACTGGTCTGTTTTCGAATCAAAGGGGCCGGTGACATGAGAGAGCGGTGAGACCTGAATGTTGCCGAGAACAGATAGCAGTCTTGATACGACTCCAATTACCTTGCGTGGCAAGAATTCGCTGAAAAAGACCCCGCATGGAGGGGTATTTCGAGTTTTACTTCAACAAAAGTAGCCGACCAATCCTGTCTACAGGGTGTGAGCAAGCCTTCTGTGGGGTTGGACTTGTGCGTAAAGCCGGTAACCTCTGTCAATGTTACTAACGCCTAGTACTGTGGAGAGACCAATTCTCAGTACTGCCCAAGGAGATTAAGAAGCTTAACTTTTGAAACCAGAGTATATACCAGGAAGCGCATGAGGGACTCCCTAATGAGCCGAACTCATCAGGGCTATACCGTGCAGCGGCAAGAAATCGGAAAATCACATATCGTGGTTTTTAGCTAGTACAGTATGTGGGCAAACTCATGAAATGCCAGTCGACATTTTGTAATGAAATTTCGTAAAAAAATTTCCTTTTGAAAAGATTAATTAAGTAGGGTTGTAAAACTAATCATTACGCAGCATAATTATATAATAATCCAGTTACCTCAGGGTGCCGTCTTTCGAATAAACCTCTTTTTGGCTGCATTCAACGACTATACTCTCCAAAAAATGACTACTTACGTAGCATGCAATTTTCTAATTGAGTTTCGATGCCCTTAAACACTCAATAATATTTCATGAAACACGCGAATAAAAATACTCATTATTTAAATATTTGGTAGGAAATTACGTCTTGTACCAACTTAATACTCGAAGGAGAGGTAAAACTCGGTTTCAAAAAAGTTTCTAATTGTGAGATTTTTTGTGAAATGACCTTTCATAAAACGCCATGTCTCCGCATTTACCAATCGGACTTGTAAAGTTAACAATATGGTTCAAATCCAATGCTAAATTTTATGAACCCCATACAGTCTCCTCTTAGTACCGTAGAGAAATGTATGGTTTCACGTACGCGGAAAATGTACGGCTTGTAGATTGGAAACCCTGAATGCATGTATAAACAGCAGATCGGGTTCAAAATTATTCGGGAATTGGAAAAGTCTCTAGAAATCGAATAATACCCTTCCTTCGAGTATAAAATTGGAAGAAGTCGTGATTTTCTACCAAATGAGCAAAAAAATGAATATGCATGTTTTTCATGAAATGTAATTGAATGTTTAAGAGCATCGAAAATCAATAAGAGAAATTCATGCTAATCAAGCAGTCATTTTTTGCAGAGTATAGTTCTTGCATGCAGCTGGAAAGAAGTTTATTCAAAAGCCGGCGTCCTGAGGTAACTCGGTTATTATAGAATGATGCTGCACGATGATTAGTTTTACAACCCTACTTAATTAATCTTTTCGAAACGAGAAGGCATTTCGAAATTTTGACTGACATTTCATGAGTTAGTCCACCTAATTTACCTGAGCTGCAGGTATAGTAAATAAGCCAGCATGCGTACACAACGGACTGTCGGTTGGTAGCTTGTGAATATTACGCTATTATTCCACTTAGGCTGATGGTTGTCTGCTCAACTATTCATATCAACTTCCATAACGAGCCTGAAAGGGTTTAGACCGAAGCATTTCCTTCAAGTTCGCGCATTAATTTATGGGAAGATTTAAAAAAGCCCGGCATGCGATGAATGCTTGCTTGAATTGTCGAAATTCTGCTTTTAGGGCAAAGCAGCAGAACAGCCAAATCGGAAATATCGAGGTATTTTGCTATAATAAAGAAGAGTAGTATTCATACCTGGAAGATGCATTCTGCGATCTGACAGATTCCTTGGAGCAACCTGTTTCAGGGTGGTCGTGCCTGCAATTATCGAGTTTTTGGCATTTATAAGTAGTTCTTCAGCTCTTAGAAGTGCTCGCCTGAAGTTGGTGGGTTTTCCTTATCCAAGGGTGAGGGGACCAAACCGACCCGTGAGCGCTGCTCCCCTGTGACTTTGATATACAGTAGGTAGGCCTAACTCATAAAATATCAACCGAAATTCCGAAATGCGTTTTCGTTTCGAAAAGACTAATTAACTGCGGTTGTAAAAACTAGTCAGCCTTCAACATAATTCTATAATATTTCAGTTACATCAGGGTGCCAGCTTTCGAACGAACTTCCTTCCGGCTGCATGCAAAAACTACACTCTGTAAAAAGTGACTACCTAAGTCGCATGAATTTCTCTCACTGATTTTCGATGCCCCTTAAAGTCTAATTATATTTTATGGAAAACATGCATAAAAATATTCACTCTTTTGCCCATTCAGTAGAAAATTGCGTCTTCTAATTCTACATCCAAAGCAGGGGCACAATTCACTTTTAAAAAAAGTTTCTAATTGTGGGACTTTTAAATACGGTGAAATGGCCCTTCATACATCGTCATGTCTTTGCATTTACCAATGTGGCTTGTAAAGTTAACAATATGAATCAAATCCACTGCCAAATTTTTTGAACCCTATATAGTCCCCCTCTAGTACCGTAGAGAAATGTGTGGTTTTCCGTACGCGGAAAATATAAGGCTTGTAGTTTGGGAACCCTAAATCCAAGTGTAACGGTAGAGCGAGTTCAGAATTATTTGGGAATCGGATATGGTTTTGAAAACCGAGTTATACTCTTCCTTCGAGTATCAGATTGGAAGAAGGCGTAATTCTCTACCGAATGAGCGAAAGAATGAATATTTTTGTGCAGGTTTTCCATGAAATATAATTGGACTTTTAGGGACATCGCAAATCAGTGAGAGAAAGTCATGCAACTTAGGTAGTCATTTATTACAGTGTATTTTTTCCATGCAGCCGGAAGGAAGTTCGTTCGAAAGCCGGCATCCTGAGGTAACTGAAATATTATAGAATTATGTTTCGGGCTGACTAGGTTTACAACCCTACTTAATTAATCTTTTCGAAACGAAAACGCATTTCGGAATTTCGGTTGACATTTCATGATTTAGCCCACCTACTCTATGCCCACCTGGTTCCCTCTTCGACGTTTAGCATGGTTGGCTGATTGATACTGATGGTAGCAAATCAATTAGAGATGACCACATAGTCTACCTTATCTTCCTCTGAAAAGTACTTCAACCTAAAACGCCTTATTTTCAGCACTCTACGTGGCACTGAAAATAGCAGTGAGTTCACGCAAACATCACCAGTCTGATCGCACTAATAGAGAAAAACAGAGGGTTATTCCTGAGTGTCATTTTTCGCCTTCTACTGCCCATTTATCAAATTGGAGATGGTCGAGATCCCAATCCAGATAAGCGAAAGCCACCTCTCGGGCAGTGTAACGGCAAAAATGATTGGCTAATGATTTGGCAACGAGATAAGGGTCGACCCCTCGACCGCCGCGGGCAAATTTCTTTGCTGGCTGCACTGCTCACGTTCACATACTTTGATTCGCGTGGTTCGGCTGGAAACATGCCTTTTCAGTTAGGCACGAAAGGTTATATTTTTGTCGTTTTTTACGACCCTGGTAAGGCCTTAACACAGGCATTCTCAGTTAACTGTTCCAAATCAGAGCGTCCACGTTTTGGCGAGCGAGGCTGACTGTAATCGGCTGATAAAACTGGGAGCAGGGCTGGCTGAGTAGATTACTTGTGAGCAGCTTTACAAATCTGAGAAGGAAAAACCCAGGCAGTAAATCAATGATCGCTGATCTGTTCCAGAAAACTGGCGAATTGCAAGCTTGAATCAAGTCTGTTTAAAAACTAAATAAAAAAGGCCCTGTGAGGTTTAAATTCGACGACATTCATATAAATGAGTGCAGGAATAAATATATTTGGTAAAACTCAGCTGTGGAAATTTTTACAGGCCCGCCATTTTATGGTCTTGCAGAAAATCTCTGCGGATTCAACCAGTCTTTTAACACTTCCTTTATCAAAACCTTTTTCATTCCGCCATTTCGGAATGTTTTTTAATCTAGGATATCCTTATCCCAATATGACCAATAATGAGAGAAATTAAGAGGAGACCACATTGTAAAGAGAGGTAAATGCCCGAATATTTAGTTGCATGTATGAGAAAGGACGAACACTGACCGGGCATCAAACTCATCTGTTTATCTGTCTGAGCTTTGAAACATTTTCAGGGGTCAATCGTCAGCTCCAAAAAGCTGCGAAACGGAGGACTGTTATAGGGGGTATTTGTCAATCAACCATCAGTGGCGCTGGGCTCTGCATGCCAGCGTCAGATCCATACATCGATTGACTGAGTGCTTACCTACGACCCGGACCCCATTGTTTCCGGCGAAATTAAACTCGTGACCTGTTTCGAAGTTATGGGCGGATACTTGTTCGCTCAAAGGTACTCCAACGTACGAACTGGCAAAATGGCTGTTTCTACGTCTCAAATTTCTGACTGCCGATTCGCACACCACAGTCTGTTCGTCAAAACAATTCTTGGAGGAGTTTCTTGCCAAATTAGGTCATGGTAACTTTTGATGTCACGTCCCCAGGATCCGGCAATCGAGACCGTCGATGTACTCGTACAAAGCAAATACATGAAACGAAGAATCGTCTCGGACATGCCCAAGTCCTTCAGCTCCTAAAGATCTATCTCAGGACGTACAGTAAGTGACCTATCTCATGAAATGTTGCCTGAAATTCTGAAATGCGTTTCCGATTAGGAAGGATTACTTGGTCGCGGTTGTAAAACTGGTGTTGACATTCCAAGAACATCTCAACGCCGTCTTCCCGGACATTCAATTTACGATGGAGGAGGAAGAGAACAACCAGCTGGCCTTCCTGGATGTCCTCGTATGCCGCAAGGATTGTGGTGGACTAAAGACCAAAGTGTTCAGGAAAGCGACAAATACGATGCAAGTACTGAACTTCAACAGTAACCACCCAATCAGCCACAAACGCAGTTGTGTAAGGACGCTCTATCGGCGTGTCGAAACGCACTGCAGTGAGCCGGAAGACAAAATTGCTGAACTACAATACCTCCGACGGGTCTTCAAAGCCAATGGCTACCCGCGCAACTTCGTCGACCGGTGCATACGCAAAAGGGACGAAAGGCCTAACCGCACGGACACCAAGTCTTGGCGGGCACTTCCGTATGTCAAGAACGTGTCGGAAGCTGTCGGCCGCCTTCTCGCACCACTTGGGGTTGGAGTTGCACACAGGCCGGAGGCAACCATCAGGGTCTGATCATGAAACCGAAAGACCCACTGCCACGGCTAGAAACGTCTGGAGTCGTCTATCGGATCTGATGCAGTTGCGGACAAAGCAACTACGTCGGAGAAACCGGAAGACAGCTCCGAAAGAGAATGGCCGAACACGCGGCAGCGGTGCGCAGAAATGACGCCAGCTCTAAAGTTGCGGCTCATTTGACGAGATCCGGCCACACATTTAAATTCGATGAGGCCGAAATTCTCGCAAGAGGTGACAACCGAGTGGGCCGGGAGCTACTGGAATCATGGTTTACTGGCCCCCAGTCCATCAACAAGTGCAACGATCTTCCCATTCCATACTCCGTACTGAAACTTCGCCTAGGCGGGGTAACAAGCCATGCGGGGAGCGCAGAGGTGAACACTCTTCCCAACACCGGGTTCGATGCGTCAGATGGTCGAGCAATCATCACGCCAACATCTAACGCACGTGATGAAATTGCAGCAATTATCGACTCTAATGTCGGCCGTCAAGCCATGATCACACCAAGTGCGACAATCTCGGATGAAGGGGGGAGCCGTGAACGTTCAAAGGTATGCGGTAGCATGGCTACTGCATCCTATAAATACCGCAGCCCCTTGTGCAACAACCACCCGTTTCTGCTCTTTTGTCTCTGATGATGGATTCGAGTAGGAATCCGAAACGTCAGGCTAATAAAGCTCTTGTCCCGGCGATCGTGTCTCCTTCTTCAAGACTAATTCCTGGGACTCGGCTCTTCGCTTCTATTGGCAATACTGCTTATCTTGCGGCATACTCTTATAACATTTCGAATTTGGCAGGATCTTGGCTTTTAAATGCACTTCTTTTCAATCTCCTGTAGAAAGCGGACTCGGTAAAAATGACTACCTAATAGCATGCATTTTTCCCATAGATTTTCGATGGTCTTGGAAATTCAAATATATTTTATAGAAACCATAAATAAAATATGCTTTCTTTCAGCCAATCAATAGAAAATCACGTCTCCTTTATATTTTAAACTTAAGGAAGGAGTATAATTAGGTTTTAAAAAAGTTTCTAATTATGTGACTTTGTAAGACCGCGAAATGTCCATTCACATAGCATCGTACCTGTCCGTTTACCACTGCTACTCATGGAATGTACAACATGGTCCGCATCCATTGCAAAATTTTGTGGACTCTGTATGATATCTCTTTAATGGCATAGAAAAATATGCGATTTTCCTTACGCGAAACGAATGTACCTTGTAGAGTGTAATCACTAAGCGCTAATACAACGAATGATCAGGCTTCAAATTATTCGGCAATTAGAAACTTTTTTAAAACCCAATTATACTCCTTCCTTAAGTTTAAAATATAAAGAAGACGTGATTCTCTATTGATTGACTAGAAGAAAGCATATTTTTGTTTATGGTTTCTATAAAATATATTTGAATTTGCAAGACCATCGAAAATCAATGGGAAAAGTGCATGCTAATTAAGTAGTCATTTTTACCGAGCACGCTTTCTATAGGAGATTGAAAAGAAGTGCATTTAAAAGCCAACATCCTGCCAAGTCTGAAATGTTATAAGAGTATGCCGCAGGCTAAGCAGTATTACAACGGCGACTAAGTTATCCTTCCTAATCGAAAACGCATTTCAGAATTTCAGGCAAAATTTCATGAGATGGGTCACCCACTGTACTTCACGTTTGACGAAACAATCTACGAGCAGGTCGAGGGAAAACCAATGGACTCGCCGATTTCGGTATTCGTCGTCGAGGCAGTCCTAAAACGGCTGGAGTCGCAGGTCATGCAACACCACAGACCGATATTCTGGGCTCGGTATGTGGACGATACCTTCATCGTCATCGAACGGGATCAGGTACTAACGTTGAAAGAACGTCTCAGCAAAGTCTTCACGAGCATACTTTTTAAGATGGAGGAGGAAGAAAACAACCAGCTGGCCTTCCTTGATGTCGTCGTCTGTCACAAGGATTGTGGTGGCCTAAAGACCGAAATGCTCATGAAAGCGACGAACACGGCGCCAATACTGAACTTCAACAGCAACTACCCAATCAGCCAAAAACGCAGTTGCGTAAGCACGCTACATGGACGTGTTCAGACGCACTGCAGTGAACCGGAAGTAAAGGTAGCTGAATTTCAATATCTTCGACTGGTTTTTAGAGAAAATGGTTACCCGTGCAACTTTGTCAACCGGTGTATGCGCAAACGAGACGAGCGACACAACCTTACCGACCCTAAATTCTGGCGAGCGATCCAGTGTATCAAGAACGTCTCCGAGGCCGTTAGTCGCCTTCTCGCACCACTTGAGGTTGGAGTTGCACACAGACCGGAGACCCCCATAAAGCGTCAGAGGTGATGAGACCGAAAGACCCACCGCCACAGCAAGAAACATCTGGAGTCGTTTACCGGATCTGGTGCATTTGCGGGTAAAGCAACTACGTCGGAGAAACTGAAAGGCTCCTCCAGACGCGAATTGCCATACACGCGGCAATGGTGCCGAGAAATGACACAAACTCGCAGTTGGCGGCCCATTCGACGACGCCGGACCAAACATTCAAGCTCGATGAGGCCGAAATTCTCACGAGAGGTGATAATCGCATGAGCCACGATTTGCTTGAGTCATGGTTCACGGGACTCCAGTCTATCAACTAGTGCAACGACAGGCCCACCCCATATTCAGTGCTGAGGCTTAGTCTGGCCAAAATAGTTAGCCACTCGGAGAGTGCGCAGGCCGGTGGGCCAGATGGTCGGGCAATCCTCACACCAGCATCCAACACGAGTGATGAGATTTCAGCAATGAACATCTTTCATGCCGGCCATCAAACCATTAACGCACCAGCGGGCAACAATCCTTAATGAAGAGGGGCGCGGTTAATTGTTATAGGTAGGCGGTATCATCGCGACTGCATCCTATGAATGCTGCAACTTCCTGTGCACGAGTCACCCTTTTCTGTCACTGTCTCTGACGATGGGTTCAGGCGAGAATCCGAAACGTCAGTCGAATAAGTCCCCTTTTCCAGCGATGGCTTCCACTTCTTATCTCCCCATCCACCGGCGAGACCACCGTTAGCATCTTCTCAGCGGCAACAGACTTAGCGTACCCCAGCATACCCTGCTCACACTGCCATCGCACATTCGCGTAACGCGCTGGCCTATTCGATCACTTACGAACTCATCAAGTGGAGACTGGCGAACTAGCGGCTGAACATCGACATACACCAGACGCCCTCGCATATTCAGACATTGCAACGGCCTATTCCTTCACATGCACACTCGTGAGAACCTGCGGAAAATCCCCGCATATACGACCACATTCCCCATCAACTCGTGCGCCACACATGACCACTTCTAACACCCCACACCACAGACACTGCTCAGGTATGTGGGAGTTATGCATCTTGGCTCCTTTCTCCACGCGGCTCGTCTGCCGCATGTAAGATTCGGACGGATGTGGTCATGCAGCCCCATCTGAAGTAAACAAACCACAGCCACCTGTAATTTGCGATCGGTGGTAATAGGGGATTTTACAGGTGGGTGCGGGGAACGCACCGGCGACGAGGTCAGGTGGTTGTATACAAAAGAAAAGTTATTGGAAGTGCGCGGTTGTACTCTGATTGGCGGAGAAAGAAAGGCAATAACCCCTAACCCTAACCCCTAGTCCTCATCTCTAACTCCAACCCCAACTGCATTATGTCCATCAGGTGGGGCCACATAATCACATCTTACTTAAGATTCGAGTGATCTATCCACTTTTGTGTGAAATCCTGATGTGTACGTTTGGGGGTCAGGTCGCGTGTGGCACGCGTAGACCGCTCCCAGCTCTGTCAGCTACTGCGCCCACTCCCCGCATTGGACATCGGACTGGCTCGGTGCCCGGAAGTTCAAATAGAGAGAGAGGGATATCGACGGTCCTGAGACTTTTACGGTGCGCTGGAAGCCGTGGCTGCCAACTGACGGAACAACTGGGACTTCGCAGTCAGTTTGCTTGTAAGGATTGGCCGCCTGGTGGACTGAGACTCAGACTGCATAGGCTAATATTTAAGGTGGCCCCTGTGGCACTCAGTGGAGTCGGATCCAGTGCGATGGCACGCATTAAAGTGTGGGTTTTCGCCGTGACAGCCACCTGCGTCTTCAACCGCATCCGGTCTTGACTCTGCCGTGAAACTGGGGGAGAGAGTGCGGTAGGTACTGCGCAAACCCACTCTCACTATAAACGAACTGACGTGCAAGACACCGCCCCCGCGTTTACCCTGCTGTGGAGCACACGGTGGGCATCGTAGATCATGGTGGTCGAGCTGTCGTGTAACTTCATTAGTGGATGGTTCTAACTATTGTGACCATTAAGCGCGATCCTAATTTACTTCATAGGTCATGGCGTTCCTACTTTCGTATGGGACTAGCCTAATTTTGGGCTCTTTTTATTTGCGTTGCTGCCTGTCTAAGGTGCATCTTCCACGCATCTCTGCACACTGCCGTTCGTCTGGCTTTCCGGGAGAGACATGCTACTGATATAGTGGAAGAGGCCACGCACAAGAAACCGCCTACTACGGACTAGCTGACGGTGGTATGCGAAGGCAGATAAATGGATGGGTAAGTTGAGATTAACCGATACGGGCTTCCCCATATGTTCTTCAGTTAGCTATTTCACCAAATAACAGAGATTGCCCGCATTGGCTGATAATGAAATTCCGCCGCCAACGGCCTACTTGTTGGCTGGGATCATTCTGGGAGGCGGGGAAACGTGTATGACAAATGACTTGAGGACTGATAGCCGCAATGAGGCTGAATAAAAAAACATGGCAGTCAAATGCAGCAGCTCGTCATTAAGTTGGTGACTGCTCAAGCTAATATGTCATCCCACGTTCTCGATACATGGGCCCGTACGGGGACCCTTCCACTACAGTAGATGTACTAACTCATGAAATGTAAGCCGAAATTCGGTAATGCGCTTTCGACTCGGGAAGATTGCTTAAATAGGGTGGTAGTATTAATCAACTTGCAGCATAATTCCAAGATATTTCAGTTACTTCATGATACCAGCTTTTGAATGAACTTCTTTTCTGCCGCCTGCGGGAACTACACTCTGTAAAAAATGACTGCATAAATAGTATGCCTTTTTCAAATTTATTTTCGATGCCTTTGGAAATTCAGATATACTTCATACAAAACATGCATGAAAATACTTGTCCTTTTACGCATTTGACGGAAAATTAAGTCTCCTTCAAATTTTAAACTTATAAGAAGGGTATAATTAAGTTTTAAAAAAACTTTTTCCATTCAAGAGTTAGTTTGAACTCGATCTGCCGTCCATTACCATCCAGGGTTTCCAAATTATAAGCTGTATATTTTCCGTGCACGGTAAATCTCGCATTTCTATGCGTCTTAAGAGGAGACCATATGGGGTTCATAAACTTTGGCAGCGGAGTTGAGTCATATTGTAAACTTTACAAACAACCTTATTCAATGCAGAGATACAATGTTTCATGAACGGGCATTCCACGCTTTTAAAAAATCTCATAATCAGAAACTTTTTCAAAGCCAAATTGTACACTTCCTTCAAGTATGGGATTCGAAGAAAACGTGATTCTCCACCAAATGAATAAGAAAGTGGATATTTTTATGCCCGTTTTCCATGAAATATATTTAAATTTTAAAAAGCACCGAAAACAAATGGGAAAAGTTCACACTTCTGAGGTAGGCATTTTTTGCAGGGCGTAATTTTTGCGGACCGTCGGAAAGAAGTTTGCTCGAAAGCCGACATCTAAAAGTAACTAAATTATCTTGGGATTATTCTGCATGGTGATTAATACAACGACCTTACCTAAGTAATCTTTCCGAGTCGAAAACGCATTTCAGAATTTCGGTTCACATTTCTTGATCTAGCACCTCTGCTGTATATGGCTGCAGCAAGGATTCTTTCGTACGCGACTACGCCCCTGGCCAGCTAATTTTTTCTCTCATCTAAATGCTCTCTTCCAGTTGAAGGCGTGTTAGATAGGTTGTGTCAATGTTCCAAGAGGTACGACGCCTAACACACACGTGTCATCATGGTGAACGTTGGTGCGTGCAGTCACACTGTCGTAGTCTCGTTCTCTGTCCTCCGTCATCATCTGCTTGACCGGTGGATTGGGCTAATTAGTTCTCACAAACAAAGTAACTGGATGGATACAAAGAAAACCAGACGAGGACATCTGTCTTGCAGCCATTGTTACTCGTCATTCTGTATTAGCCATTCCCCGTTCCCTAATTATTTGGCGTTCGATTCTGAAAAATTGGAACCGGATACTTGCATACTATCGCAGTTCCCCCCCCCCAATCCGAGACAATTAATCGACCCCAGTTAGGTGAATGAAAGTGCAACAGCGATGGTTGCGCCCGAAAGAGGCAGGGGATGGTGCCATTTGCATTCTTTCCCGTCAGTTTAGCTTCTGCGTCGAAGGTTGGGGCACTGAGGCATGTACAGTATGCGCTCGACGGCTTCTTATTGGTCGAAACTGGCTTAAGATGGAGCCTTGGATTCTTGGGGTTCCCATTTAGAAGGGGGGGGGGCCTTAAAGGCACCTCACGGAGCCAACATCTGAGGCACCTGTTGGGGGCTCATGGCGATCATCGAAATGCAGCTGATTCCATGAATCACTGGGCTATCTCCCACCCCAAAAAGTCCTAAAAAGCACTTTGGTGCCCTGTGTTCGCTGGACGCGCTGGTGTTGGGTTTCCATAGCAGTTAAAATCTCTCTCTACGCCTGCGTACTTTGCATTTACCACTTATACTCGCCTATTTTCAATCTATGGAAGCAATATGCCAAGCTGCTTTCCTTTTCTTACTGGGTCTTTCCTCAACGGGTCTCAACGCCGGCTGCGCTGGGGATGTACACGACAAACGGGGTTCGCACTGAGTCCACGAGATGCTCTCACTACGGCAGCTGCTGTAAGTCAGCACGCCACATCAGCAACAGTAGTAAATTCCATCACCCATTGATTAACAGGTACGGGCAGTCGACTGGAGCATGGGGTAGGGAGGAAGGGGTGTGTCTAACGATTGAAATAAGACTTGAAGAAGGAGACACGATCGTTGGGACAAGAGCTTTATTAGTCGGACGTTTCGGATTCCTGCTCGAACCCATCATCACATACAAAGGCAGATACGGGTTGTTCATGCATAAGGGGCTGCAGTATTTAAAGGATGCTTCGCCTAGGCGGAGTAATTAGCCATGCGGGGAGCGCACAGGTGAACAATCCTCCCAACACCAGGGTCGGTGCGTCCGATGGTCGAGCAATCATCACATCAACATCTAACGCACGTGATAAGATTGCAGCAATTGACAACGGAAATGTTGGCCATCAAACAGTCATCACACCACGTGCAACGATCCCTGATGAAGGGTGGAGCCGTGAACATTCATAGGTATAGGGTAGCATGGCGACTGCATCCTATATATACTGTAGCCCCTTGTGCATGAACGATCCGTATCTGTTTTTTTCTCTAATGATGGGTTCGAGCAGGAATCCAAAACGTCAGGCTAATAAAGCTCTTGTCCCAGCGATCATGTCTGCTTCTTCAGGACTGCTTACTGGGGCTCGTCTCTTCGCTTCTATTGGCACTTGGAATAAGTCTCTAGGGCAAAACAGTGTATCCCTCACTATAATAAATCTAGTGCGTCATAATCAATCACGAGGCGTCAAGAGTCATTGATTCGAAGGTTGTGATTAAACTCCCGTCTCCCGGTGGGGCCTCTTAGCTCAGTTTTCTGGAGCGTTGGCTGCCCTAACGCCTTCTCCTTGCTGTCGTGGCTTTGAATCCCACCGAGGTCGCCGAAGTTTTCCCGGTTGTGTCAAAATCAAAAAAAACATATTTTTTTCTGTGGTGGTAAAGGGGCGCTCACTGATTGTGTTACGGAGCTCACACGTCCTGTTGTGCCCTAGGGTTATCTCTCGAGCCCAACCACCAGCCGCATAGCGGAGCGTAATATAGGCGGAGTAACATTACAGACGAAGACAAGAGGGAGTGAAATTGCCACTTCCGACTTATCAACCGTCGTCAGCCAGTCATACCCAACCCCGAAGTGTGGAACACCAGGGGATCGATCCCGTGACCTGTGAGTGAGTTTCGTAAAAGCGATCGGTGAGCGCCCCTCTACCGCTGTATATTCCCGATCGCGATCGACAGGACAACGGGCCCGTGACTCAGGCGTTGGACTTCTAACCAACAGGTCGCGGGATCGAGCCCCAGATGTTTCAAACTTCGGGGTTGGGTATGACTGGCTGACGACGGCTAATAAGCCAGAAATGGCCATCCCAGTCTACCTTGTCTTTATCGATAATACCGTTCTGCCTATATCATGCGCCGCTATACCGCTGCTGGTTAGGCTCGAGAGCGAGAGTTCTAAGGCACAACGGGACGAGTGAGTTCTGTAAAAACTTTTGGTGAGCGCTCCTCTACCATTCTGCCTACATATCTTGTTACAAGTGAAAAAGAAGAAGGATGATCGAGCACCGAAACACTTTGTTTATTGTCCTGAGCATTCGCACTCGTACGGGAGTCCATCGTCAGAGATATTAACAGCGATTGAACACAGGACGGTTATAGGGTGTGTAAGCCAATCATCGACCGGCCGCGCTGGACTTAAAGTGACTGCGCAGGACTCTATACGCCGACGTCAGATCGATAAATCGATTGACCGAGTTATCATCCGAGGTCCAGGCTTCAATCAATTCTCGGCCGGTTTTGTTGTCGGCGTGGGCGACTATTTTGGTGGCGGCGAAGTTAAACTCGTGACCCGTTTCGTAGTTGTGTGCGGCCCCTTATGATAATGCGTCGCCTCGTCACACCGCCAGCTTATGTTCATGTATGTGCGATCCAAGCTTGCGTCCAGTCTGGCCGGATAGTTTTGATACGGGATGCGATAAACCACTCCAGATTGCTCCTCAGGCTTTAACCAGTCTTTAATTTTCACGACCCTCTTGCGTATGGTGGATTTGGGGCGGTGTGTAACCCCAACACCTAGCTCCGCAACAATGCGTTCGGCTGCTTCTGAAACGTCCTCTTATGATCAAAATATTGTGGAGTATGATTCTGTGGAGCGCATGTCTGTGAAGAATTTGATAGCACTTTCAATCTGACGTCATCTGTCCCCTCCATTTTATGTGTTGTTTGGAGACATGGTTGAAGGCAAGACAGATTTCGCTCCCCGGTATCGTTTCTGTGTCAAACTCTCCAATGGCCTACGAAATTAGTGTGCATCAACCTCTGGTACATGTTCTGGGATAAACCTTCCCGGGCTCGTCTCGAAAGTGGATACGAATATTTAATCGGAAATCGATCAGCCTCGACGAAATAACCACGTAATATTCACTCCCTGTCAACAACCAGTCATGCAACAGTTCGGAAACGGCGACACACGCTTCCGGACTTTAAACCAGTATCCGTGTTATCCGTATTGTGAAGCATTCATCTGCCAGTACAAAGGACCCGTGACTCAGTGAACACGAAAATGTTCAATGGACAAATAATCTGTGAGCGCATTCCGGGTTATTCAAACCCAAGTTTGGATGTGGCCGGCTTAAGAAGGCCAGTATGTCATAAACGACACCTAGCCCTCCTTTTTGTCGGTAGTCGTTCTCACTCAACTTACATGATATGACAATAAAAAACATTCCTGACCACACGCATATCATTAAAATTCAATATCCTGGCTAAGTGCATCGTAAACCGACTCTGGTAGACAAAAAGCAGAGGAGCTGATCCGACAACCGATTCGAGAACATTTTTACTCACATTTTCGGGTCCTTATTATGGCCTCTGAAAACAAATAGTATTTACGGTTTGTTTCTTCAAATCAGCTGTCGATACGAACTGTCACGAGATGCGATCTTGGGGTTTGTGATGTTTTCGGCAGATCAGTGTTTATTTAATGAGGTCATGCGAACCTCGATTAGTCTCTGCCTCACTCAAGGAGCATGTAGCTCACGCACCATATACTGGAAATTATGTACAGGAGTTATAGTTCTCTAACGATGGATGTAGCCAAAGCCGCTTCCCGTTGGATGCCGCCATCTCTCCCGTTTAATATATTCGTCTATTTTCGGAGGTCGACGTAATTTTTTATGGACAGGACAAAGAGCCCGTGGCTCAGTGGTTAGAGGTGCTGGACTTCTAACCAACACGTCGTGTGATCGGGTCCCAGGTGTTCCACACTTCGGGACTGAGCACGACTAGCTGACGACGGCTAATGAGTCAGAAACGGCCATTCCAGTCTCCTTTGTCCCTGTCGGTAATGCTATTCTGTAGTTTATAATGCCCAGAAACTTTCCAGAAGACTCCATATGGATGTTCTGGGAAAACAGCGGTCTACTTCCTTTATTTTGATGTAAGTAGACATCCTGGAACACGTAGAATGCTTAGAAACAGCCCTGAAAATAACGATGACAGCAGTTCGACTGTCGCAGGCGACGACGTCGACCATACGCCTCACGGAGTTGGCGCAGCGTCGGTGACATTCCGACGAGGTAGTTTATGGCTAGGCAGATTTTCGCAGTCTTTACCACATTCCCGCACTGCCCTCACCCACCCTGCTACAATAGCAAGACAGTGTCAAAACGACCAGAGGTGGGCGCTGGGGCACTCTCTGACAAACTTAACCAACCCGTCTGCGCGTATCATACACGACCCGTTTCGCAATGTATGTGCTCACCGGACATCAAACGTATGAGAAGGCCATAACGACCAAATCGAGAAGGGTCCATTCCGACCTGACACTCAGTGCCGGGATCGTGCCGAGATAGATTCAAATGTATCAGATTTGCTATCACGAGGAGCGCGATAACTTGCCGTGAGAATGGATTTTCCGGTGTCAGCATAAACCACATTTCTATGGTATGAATCCGTTCACTACTGCAATTCAAGCAGGATGGGTCGGAGGATTCGCAGTTCAAGGATAGTAAGCTGTGATGTGTTAGGTACCTTGGATTTATTTTCTTTTGGTTTTTTTTTATTTCAGATCTACTTAAGCAGCCTTTTTGTATGAAAAAAACATTAACTGATATGGAACAGGGTTTTACAAGATTCAAAACACATTGCAGTTTTCCATAACACTAAGTTCGTCATGCTTCCCTTCCTTTTCGGAAGCACCTTCGATGTGTTTAAAGTCTAAATAATCTTTTGACTGCAAGCAATAAAGTAAACTGTTTCTGTAAGACCACTTCTTTTATTGCTTTTAAGCATCGGCCCAGGACAGCGGATCATCAAGGAATGCAAGCGAAGCCCTCTATAAAGTGCCTGGTTGAAGTTGAATCAGGTCTACTTCGAATTTTAATTACGGCAGGCATCATATTCATTCTCACCAATAAAATAAAGATATTCATTCACTGACATGACCTAGATGACGAGATCTCAGAAACTGCACAGTTATTTTTGCAATATAGCGAAAATAAACAAGCCTCAATCGTTGAAGACTTTGAGCTCCGCTGCACTCAGTAAGGACCAAGACCGGCCTTGCCACCTATAATAGGTGACTTTTCTCCTGAAACGGCAATCTGCATTCTTATGTACGATCTGGGCTGAAGAGTATTACTTAGATGGGGCTGTAGTATTGAATGCCGTGTAACATAAATTTAAGTCACACCAGGATTACGGCTTTTGAATATGCTTTGTAACTATCCGCAAAAGCCACACTTGGTAAAAATGTAAATTCAAGTATATTATACAGAAATTTCGCCTAAATGCTCTTCTATTTTACTCGTTTCGTAAAAATCATGTCTTCTTCAAAGTGTGCAATTGGACTAAAAAACTTCAACTCGTGAATAATTTTGATCTAGCCATGCGGCTGCACTTGCGCTTTGTGTCCACGTCAAATGCATACTTTTCATGAAAGGCAAATCACACATTTCTCTACAGTATTAACAAGATATCATATCGGACTTATAGTATTTTACAATGAATACGGACCATGCTGCATACTTAATGAGTAGTAGCGGACACATATGATGCCGTATAAATGGAAATTTAACTGTCTTAAGAGTTCTTATAATTTCAAAGTTTCTTAGACCAAAAGATACTCTTTCTTTGAGCACAAAATTTGAAGGAGACGTGATTTACTAATAAATAAGCACAAGAAAGTATATTTTTGACTTTGTTTTCTATAACATGTATTTGAATCGATAAGACCACCGGGAACCAATAGAAAAAGTGCGGTCTACTTAAACAGTCATTTTTGGTTAGCGCGGTTTTTGTAGGAGGCCGAAAATAAACGCATTCAAAAGCCGGCACCCTGAGGGGACTGAAGCATCTTGAAGTTATGTTGTAGGATAATACTGCAACTCCAGTTGTGTAATCCTGCCTAATCGAAAACCCACTTCGGAATTACGGTTAACGTTTCATGAGATTGGTCACCGACTATACGATGCCAAGTGCCACACAAATCACCGTTTTTTCATCTTAAAGCTGGGTGCGCGAACTCATTCATGCGGACGACCTCAAGATAAGTGTGCTTCAAGCGGGTTAAATCTTACAAGACTAAATCCGTGTGGACTCCGATAGTGTCTAAGCAACTAGGCGGACATCAGTCAGATGTAAACCCTCAAGGTGGGGATGACGAGATTAAGTGAAAAATGAGTTCTTGAGAAGTGGATAATTGTACAGTAATTGATACAATGAATAATGTAAACGGTCGTCTAGGTAGGTCATTTCTGGTTTTACAATGCATGATATTACAGTTTGAAAATAAATTTTGCTTGCAGTGTTTGGGTGGGTAAGGGGGGATGTTTGGCTGGTTTTTGTGAACTGGGTTTTCGAGAGGACGTCATATCTGTCCTTTGCTTGGCATCGGCGGATAGGCAGTCAGTCTCCTTAAAAGCAATATTTGAAGTACCAGTAAGTTGGAATTATCAAAAGCACAGTAGCATAAACTGATAGGGGAGAAGGAGCGATCTTATGGAATATGAGGTCCTCGCATCGTCTCAGTTATGTTTGCTCTATAAGGTTGTTTTTTTTTCAAAAAACGGCCAAAACTTCTGGAAATACGGAGAAAGATTGAAAATAGGGAAATTACGAATTAGTTTAAACTGATAGTCGAGTCGTTTTTTTGGTATTTAAAAATCCCGATTGCATTGACCTACGATAGTCTGCACCATTCGCTTGGAGTGGTTTCTTCCTCAGTTTATTGAAGTTCAAAACTTAAAGCTTATATACTGCAGTGGATGGTATTTCAGACATGTGCAGATACAACCTCCTCATTGGCGAAATCGATTTTCTGCGGTTACCTTAGTTCCGTCTCTATGTGGTCCAGTGAGATCTAGTTAAAAGCTTTTATCTACCGCTAACATCTGTCCTGGCTGAATCTAGGCAATTTAACGGTTACATCGTTAGGAAGCTTGTTAGAACAGAAGGTTAGACTGAAGTATAACCACCCCACTCCCTGAAACCATGCCCCATATCGCATTGTGAATCCTTTTAATGTGGCAGCCACCATATGTCACGGCAACCTCAGTGTTCAGTGCTGTTTATTGCGCCTGCGAGAATGGCATCAACAGAACCAACTGCTGGTAATGCTATCCCATTGCAACGCGCACATTTCTTAACAACGCGTTTGCTACTTCGTTGCAGATATAACCAAACGAACTTTTGAACAAATGTTTTACCATATCGATAAAGGTAGATCTCTAAAATGTTGTCGTATGAAGTCACCACGTTTTCCATATCTGCAGTTTTATTGCATGCGCTGCTACCAAGCCAATATACAGAGTGAGTTTACTTTCAAAGTTACCATTTTCGGGGTAGATAGCCGAACTTCGGCTGAAACACTGCAGTCCAAAGAAGCCAGTGTGTTGAACATGCTGCGGAAAGGATCACTTCTGAGGTCTTCCCAGTGAAGGTAAGTGAATACTAGGAAAGCATCTTCAGGTGGTTTTATTTCACTTCTATCACTTTCTCAACGGAAACTACCGCAAAAAAGCGTTTTGGTTGAGATCTGTATCGTAAGCAACAGGCAAGATTGCCGACGAATGAAAGCCTGAACTGGATGGTCACTTCTGACTTATGCACCATCGTCGGCTGGCTTCGAGTGCACTCCGTGTACAGAAGACCTGCGATTTTAAGCCGGGTCGTTATTATCTGAACTTCAAGGCTCCAGCACAGAAACAAACAAGTTTTTTTGACGTCCACAGAGGAAAAGACACTGATTCGGGTTCTAACACAGACTATGTATGACCCTTTGCTATCGATCCATATGTCTGGAAGGACAAACTCATCTAAGTCAAATAAAAGCAAGGTAAGAGTGAAAATGGTCTGGAAAGACCGAAGGCACGCGCGGGAAAACATGCTGGAGTTTGGGCCTCTGAGCAATTACAGTGACATCTGCCATCTAGGTACAAACGTATAGCAGCAGACGTAAATCCAACTGTCCGAACGCTGTCTCCCAGTCTACGTGAGCTGTTTGCTTGTGCTCCCGGCCTTAACTGTAGTGAGATAGGCAAACTGCCTGCAGCGCTTTCAAAAACTAATATGAAGAGCAGCGCCACTCCCAGCAGACATTAGGATCAGGAGGAGAACAGTGCACGGGAAGTGAAATGCAAGCTCGTTCATTAAGCTGTCATGGCTGCGACATATGACAGTTCGACCGTCGTTGCCGCCGATGTCCACCCGTGTGATCCACTGCGAGGTGAGAGCAGGCACGGTGACTTATGCTCGATTTAATTTATGCTGGTAGTAGGCTTGCATGGCACCCACCTCACTCTTTCATATCCAACCTGAGGCCGGTTTCAGGCATAGGCAGGAAGACTAAAAGTGGGAGAGGACGCAGCTGGCTGCCACGGCCGGACTTTCATCTAGACTGCAGCATATACTATGTAATAGAAGGTCCCTTCCACCAAGAAAGGATTATAAAAAGTTTTCGTGGCCAGTAGGGGCGAAGAGATGAGTCCCAGGAGGCAGTTGTGAAGGAGACACGATCGCTGGAACAAAGGTTTCGGTCGCTCGACGCTTCGGATTCCTGCTCGAACCTATCATCAGAGACAGTAGCTGGTGCGGGTAATCAGTGCACAAGGGACTGCAGTACATATGAGATGCAGTCGCCATGCTACCACATACCTATTAAAATTCCCGGCTCCCCACCTCGTGATCCTAAAAGGCAAGGGCGCCAGGTTACGCATAGGTGTGTACCAAATGGTCGTCCTTTGCGGGCGCCGAAGACTATCGCTGTCTCTGCAGTGGTAGAGGGGCGCTCACCGATCGATCTTATGGAACTCACTCTTCCCGTTGTGCCTAACGGGTTTTCTCTTGAGCCGGACCAGCAGTCGCTCAGCGGCGCATGATATAAGCAGAATGTTATTACCTAAAAAGGCATGGGAGACTGGAATGGACATTTCCGGCTTATTAGCCGTCGTCAGCCAGTCATACCCAACCCCGTAGTATGGAAAACCTGGGGCTTGATCCCGCGACCTCTTAGTGAGAAGTCCAACGCCTCTTACCACTGAGCCACGAGCTCGTTGTCCCGTCGATTTCGATCGGGAATGTACAATGGTAGAGGAGCGACCGCCGACCGTTCTTACCGACACAACAACGAGCCGATGGGCAAAAGCGGTGGACTTTTGACTAACAGATCTCGGGCTCGAGTCCCAGGTGTTCCACACTTCGGGGTTGAGTATGATTGGCTGACAAAGGCTAATAAGCCAGAAATGGTCATTTCGGTGTCTCTTGTCTTTGTCGGTAATAACATTCTGCCTCCGCAGTGTTGCAAAAAGTTGTCTGGGACACTTTATGCTGAATTAGACTTGCGATTGCCTACCACGCTGTCTGTTCCCGCTCCGCCGTCTTTCAGTCATGACTACTAGGATCGGGGCTGGGGGCAGAAATAAATGAGACCGAATTCATGTCTCCACGTGGAATACAGGGTTTCGTCACCGTACGCGCATGAGTCGAGCGACTAATAAATGGCCTTGGATCCGTCGCCGAAAGCAGCTGCTTCAAAATCCAGTCCGCAGATGAAAATAGATATCCCGGTATTTGTAAACTTTCCGGGCCACGACCTTAAAAGCGCTTGCGTTCGTAGTGATTAGGAAACTAAGCGCGATCCTTCATCCCTCCAACAGAGGCTACTGAAAAACCCGAATACAGTCTCCTAAAGAGGGCACTGAAAGCAGGGACCGATGTAGAGTAGCAATTTCGCCTACGAGGGAGCCACAGGTTTGTACAAACCCCAGTTAATACACTACCGCAACTCGTTTTTGAAGCGGTCAACAGAAACTAGTTGGTTTTTCATAAGTTCAACCGTGTAAAGTGGATGCGCTAGACGTACTGCAGTGCACCACAAAAGAAATCCACACCACGGCGACTTCGAAGGTTTACCAGCTGCACCTGAGAAGCAGCCGAGAAACAGGGAGCACGAAGCCTTCACTAAGACTGCGGAATGCCAGAGGATGTAGAGCGTATCGCCTGAGACCTGTGTGATAGCATCGCCGATCTGTAGGACGCCAAGATCCGTTGTCGAGTCACAGGGGCTAAAGTTCAATTAGACGGGCGAGGGCAGTCAGCCACCCTCTATCACACCTAAGCGGATCGAATGGGACGCAGATTGATAACGAGAATACAGGCTCACAGGGCAGGCGAGAACTAGCTGTCGGAAATGCTTTACCCTGGTATGAATACACGCCACTGAGACGCAGATGTAGTCCCTAAAAGAGGCTCTCTTATACATGCCCTAAATCAAAACGGTGGTCAGATTGACTCACAACACGCGTTTAACGGACTGCGATAAGTTCGGAAAAAGAGAAAGAAAATGCGATCGCGTTTATTGGCCTGACGTTTCGGATTCTCACTAGAACCCATCATCACAGGCAGTCGCAGAAAAGGGTAATGGAAACAAAAGAATTGCAGTATTAAAAGGACGCAGTTGCCAGACAACTAAGTGCATACGATAGTTAACAGTACTCGAGTCAACTGCTGGGAGTCGCATTTGGTGCGATGATTGCTTGTCAGTCCGTACCCCAGTCGTTAATGGCCGTGATTTCACAACCGTCCTCGATTATTGGCGTGACAGTTACTCAGCATTTTGGTTCTGTCACCGGGACTGTTGGTCTGCCTCGCCCACCCCGCCAAGGCAAATTATTTTGCTCAGACAAAATGTGACGTAGTTGCTCTGGCCACAACCGCACCGGATCTGGTAAACGACTCTCGACGTTTTTGCCGTGGCGGTGCCACGTCTGGAGTCGTTTAGCGGACCTGGTGCAGTTGAAGACAAATTGAATACGTCGGAAAAACTGGGAAATTAATGCGAACGCGGATGGCCGAACACGAAGCAGCAGTCATGAATGACGCTAGCTCCCGGATTACGGATCACCCGACGGGATGCGGACACACCTTCAAGTTTAACGAGGTCAGAGTTCTCGGGAGAGCTGAAGACCGCGTGAGCCGCGACCTTTTGAGTCATGGTTCCCCGGTCCGCAATCAATTACCAGGCGCAGTGGCCTCCCGTCTCCATATTTTTTCTGCGTTTTGCTGAAAAAAATAATTAGCCACGCGAGGAGTTCCGGTTACAGAGAGTGAAACTGCCGAGTAATCGCCACGCCAAGAATCAACAAGGGTGATGAAATCACGACCAGTATCGACGCGCGTACGAACCGACAAGTAATCATCGCATCAAATATAACCCGCAACAATGAGTCTGAGTATTGTTAAGTATTGTAAGCATGTGGTCGTCTGGCAACTACGTATTATAATACTGTGCTCCTTGTGCAGCTGTTACCCGTTCCTGCAACTGTCTGTGATGATGGGTTCGAGTGCAAATCAGAAACGTTGGGTCAATTCATTTCTTGTCCCAGCGATCACATCTTCTTCTGAATTGCTTCCTGATACTCACTTATTCGCATCTGCCGGCAGCGATGATTTCGCCTGCGCCTATAACTGTCGTACATGAGTACTATGCGTCGACCGGTGCGTAGGAGAGAATGAGACCCACGGTAAGGACTCCTGACTTGTTTAATTTCTGAAGAAATCTTTCGGAACAAACCTTTTCAGGCACAGTGCGAAATTGGATATGAACACGTGATCTGAAATCTATCATTTACTGCAAATTAACCACGTACTTGCGTGAAGCACACCTTAGACACAGACCTTCACGCCGCATCAGCGACTGGGTTCAACCCCAGTACCTGACTGTTGATAGACTCGGATAGTCGACTGGTGCATAGGACAGGAATGAGAGAGTGAGACTCACGGTGAGGACTCCTGCCTTGTTTAATTTCCGACGAAATTAATGCGTAAACGTGGAGTAAATCTTTCGGAACAGACCTTTTCAGGCGCAGTCCGAAATTTGATATGAACTGTTGAGCTGAAATACATCAGTTACTGCGGAATAACCAAGTACTATTCACAAACCGCCAACAGTAGTATAGAATAGTGCAATTATTTATCGTACTAACAACACAGGTATTAGCTAAAAGCCAATGTCGAATTTCGAACCGCGCCTGAAAAGGCCTGTTCCGAATTTCGATGGTGACTTCAGCAACTGCCAGGCAGTCCACCAACCCAGCATACCTAACATCACGCAGGCACCTTCAACTAAGGTGGGGCCAGGGAATACTCAAAAACCGGTAACGAACTTCTTTCCGGCTGCATGCAGCAACTATACTTTATGAAAAATTACTACTTACGTAGCATGCCTTTTTTCATTGATTTGCGATGCCCCTAAAAATTCGACTATATTTCATAGAAAACATGTATAAATATCATTACTTTGCTTATTCGATAGAAAATTACGTCTTCTTCCGATTTTATGTTCGAAGAAAGGGTATAATTCGATTCTCAAAAACGTTTCCAATTCCCAATAATTTCGAACCCGACTTGTCGTTACACCTAGATTCAGGATTTCCAAACTATAGACCATATAGTTTCCGCGTAAAGAAAACCATTCATTTCTCTACAGTATTAAGAGGAGACCATATGGGTTTCATGATATTTAGCGGTGGATTTGAGCCATATTGTTACCTTTACAAGCCACATTGGTAAATGCAGAGACATGACGTTTTACGAACGGTCATTTCACGGTATTAAAAAATCTCACAATTAGGAATTATCCCCTTCCTTCGAGCATAAAGTAGGAAGCAGGCTTAATTTTCTACCAAATGAGCAAGAGGATGAATATTTTTGTGCATGTTTTCCATGAAATATAATTGAATTTTTTAGAACATCGAAAATCATTGAGAAAAATGCATGCTACATACGTAGTCATTTCTACAGGGTATGGTTTTTGCATGCAGCAGGAAAGAAGTTCGTTTGAAAGCCGACACTTTGTAATAGCTGAATTATTATAGAATTATGCCGCACGATGATTAGTTTTACAACCCTACTTACTTAATCTTTTCGAGACGAAAACGCATTTCGGAAGTTCGGTTGACATGTCATCAGTTAGCCCACCTACTGTACGTCCACAAAAAAGTTAAAATACCTACAATTATGCGATGTTTTAGTTTGAAATAAAGGCCGCTGATTTTATATCACGACAAAAAACATACACTTGATAATATTAAAACTTACCACCCGTGAAGGCGCTATCTGCCAAAACAAGCTGAAGCACTCGGTCAAAGTAGACCGCAGCCCTTTCCGCTCCCATGATTTTGGCCACCGCTTCTTTGCTGAGGCGCATTTCATCATCTTCATTATCCTGAAGAGCCTGGAATGCAAGTGCATTAAAGCGTGGCTTATAAAGACTGTAAAAATGCCGCATAACTTAAAATCGACTCACATTCCGTAGCATGCTGGCTCATAATTGGGAATTATAAGGGAAATCAAAGTCCTTTGGGCTGACTTGGGATTTCCATGATCTATAGGTCCCTCCCTGACTCTGGTCGGGCAGAACTCGTCCCTCCCACAACTTGTCCTACTGTCGTACCACACAGGTGACTTCAGACTTCGGCATGCTTGTATTCTGCACCAGATGGCGATGAGAAACACTAAGTTACTTGCCCATTATCTGCTCAGTAGGACATTTATGTCTATAAGTGTGAACTATTTCCTTTGCATCTTGACTGAGCGCAGGCAAGTAACGTTTATACGCGATCAGAGCGCTGACAGTTAAGTTGGACCAATCAGCCAGTAAAAAAGTGGTAATAGACATCAAAACTACCCTTCCCTTCAAGTGCCCACAGTCTTCCTGACCTTTGATCGTTCTCGGTCGCTGGACTGACCCCTTCGATGACGTTTCACCGCTCGTATCTGCTGTGCTCGCCTAGCGCAGTGCGCTGCCACGCGGGCAATCCGCTGGGCTCAAGTCCAGCGGACTGTCCTCTGTCTACAGAGAACGCCAATTTTTCTCCCAGACACGTATGCCAGACATATTACTCGGGAAAATCACCAGCCCCCAGTAAGCAGGATGGAGGCCCCAGTCCAGTGTGGACAGTTTTGATACGGCATGCGATACGCTACTCCAGATTGCTCCTCAGGTTTTAACCAGTCATCAGTTTTCATGACACTCTTTCGCATAGTGGCTTTGGGGCGGTGTGAAATTCTAACACCTAGTTCCACAGCAGTGCGCTCAGTCGCTTCTGAAACGCCGTTGATGTATGGCAGTGAATGCCATATCGTCGGTGGCGTTGAGTTCTCTGGTGGCGACCGCGTAGGTAGGGACTTATGAATGCGCTCGGATAGCCATTTTGCACAAACTGGTCGCGTAGATAACGGGCCTCACGTGCTCTGTCCTCCGGTCTGCTGCAATGACTTTGGATCCGTTTGAAGAGCGTCTTCACACAGCTTCGTTTGTGAGCCACCGGATGATGGCTGTGAAAAGTGAGAAGCTGTGCGGTGTTCGTTGCCTTCCTATAAATCGTCGTTTCAAGTTCACCGTTAAGGTTTCGTCTGGCGAGCACATCCAGGAAGGGCAACTGCTGTTCCTGTTCTTCTTCCCTTGTGAATTTTGTATCAGGGAAGACTGCGTTGAGCAGGCTGTGGAAATGTTGCAGCATGTCCTTCTTTACGATGACGAACGTGTCGTCTACGTAACGGCGCAAAAATACCGTCTCATGTTGGATGAAGGCAGCCTTTTCTAACTCCTGTAGGACTAGGTCTGCCACCAATCCGGAGACCGGTGAGCCCATTGGAGTTCCCTTAGTTCGTTCATAGGTCTTTCCAGCAAAAGTGAAGGAAGTTTGTTGGCAGAATTCAAACAGCCTCGTGAGGTGTTCAATTTTGAGTGCATTTTGAGTCTCGTCGTATGCCTCTAAGTCTCTTGCGCAAGACTTCACGGGCCAAGTTTGGTGGGATGGACGTGAACAACGACGTCACGTCGAAAGAGACCATGACTTCGTCCGATTGAATCCTCCGACCGCTAATCGAACTGAGGTAGTCGCATTGCCTTGAAGGAACTTCAGTCTTGATTACATCCACTTTGCCAAATTGTAGGTGGGGTTGCCTTTTAGAGCAACGATTGCCCGAGGTGGGACATCCGCTTTATGGATTTTTGGCAGACCATAAAATCGAGCTAAAGCGGTGTCAGTTGCCTTCATTTGGTTCCATTCATTTTCCGTGATCACATTTTTATGTCGGTATTCTCTAAGCAGTTTACTCGGCCGATCTGCCACTGCTTTGGCTTGCGACTTCTGTGCTGGTCTGTAAAATTTTCTGTCATCAAGAAGAGCTTTAGCTTTTTCATTATAGTCTTCTCGATCCATCACAACAATTGACCGCCCTTGTCAGCACACACGTGGAGCTCAAAATTTTGTCTTCACTCGTATACTAAGCTGCTAGCCATCCTACCTCAACTTTGTTCCACTTTATGCTAATAAGCTAAATTCGCCTGTTCTCAAAAAAACTGACACTTTTGGGTTATCTAGAAGCACGAGACTTGAAATACTTTCGAACGGTCCAATTTTGTCTTTTAGATGCCATGTTCGGCGCCGATGAAGGTCACCTTGCAGTGGATATGCTAACTCATGAAGTGTTAACCGAATTTCTGAAATGCCTTTTCGACTAGAAGAGATTACCTAACTAGGTTTTTATACTAATTCCCTTGCAATATAATCCCAAGATAATTCATTTACTTCAGGATGTCAACTTTCGTAGAAAACATGCTTAAGAACATCCATTTGATCATTTAGTAGGATGTAACGTTTTCTTTAAATTTTTTACTTGACGAAATGGTATAATTCGATTTGGAAAACCCTACCAATTACCGAATAATTTTGAATCCGGCCTGCCGTTACACTTGCTTGCAGGGTCTCGAAACTAAAACCTGTATATTTTCCATGTACGGAAAATCATACAATTCCATGCGCTATTAAGAAAAGCCCATATGGGGTTCATAAACTTTAGCAGTGGATTCGAGCCATATTGTAAACTTTACAAGCAGCAGTAGTAAATGCAGGGACGCGATGTTTTGTGAAGGGGTATTTCACGGTCTTAGAATATCTTAGAATTAGAAACCTTTCAAAACCGAATTATACACTCCCTTCAAGCATAAAGTTTAGAGAAAACGTAATTTTCCACCAAATAAGCAAAAGAATGAATATTTTCACACATGTTTTCTATGAAATATGTTCAAACTTACGAGGGCCTCGAAAATCAATGAGAAAAATTAATACTACCTAATTAGTCATTTTTTGCAGGGTTTAGTCTCTGCAGGCGACCGGAAGAAGGCTCGTTCAAAAGCTGGCATACTGAAGTAACTGAATTATCTTGGGATTATGCTGTGAGATGATTAATATTACAACCCTACTCAAGTAATGTTTTCGAGTCGAAAACGTATTTATAATTTCGGTTAACATTTTATGAGTAGGCACTTCTTCTGTATCCCGACAAGATCTAAGCTTGTTCGCTGTTTATGCAAGATTGAGCTCGAGAATTATACGATCTCATAGTCAGCACAGGACAGGAGACACGGTCAACTTAAGATTTACCATTCTCACCAAAAAGTGACTGGATGATAGGGACTGTCCCTTCTTTTTCATCAATCTTTAAACTCGACAATCAAGAATCATCAGTATTCATCTGGAAGAATCGCATTTTGAAATAACTATGATCAGGAATTTGACCAAAACTCGAAAAATAGCCATTCGATCTGTGATCCCAGATTCTAAACTAAATTCATTTAAAGTTTCTCGGCCTATATAAAATAAGCAACAGAAGTTAGACATCCGAAAGTTTCAATTCTGAGATTTTAGTGTAAACGCGAATTGCAAAAACTGACCAGTCTTATTGCTCTCCGTTACCATGGGAACACTTACGTGTACAACATTGTAGCAGCGAAGAAGGGTGTCCATGCCGATGGTTTCCTCCAGACTGGATCTCATCTGCTCCAGGCGATAGAACATACTTACAGGATGGCCCACTCCTCCATCTTCCTCCCCCTCCACCTCTGATTCCTTGACTAGGCCCCGTACTTCCCCGGTTGCGTCTTCATCGTCAAAGTCCCTGTCCGTCCCGTCGTCTTCAAGGCAACTGACATCAGCGGGAGCATCTGTTAGGGTACAGTCTTCTGCGGAAGTTGAGGAGTCCAGTTCCTCACAAGCTGCGCTTGCCTCCAGGCGGGCGTTATCCGGTCCAACCGTTGGCATTGCAGCATGCTGGTCGTGCAAGCATGTCAGGGAGAGGAGAATCCGTTCCTCCAGTTCCATCTCGAGTTGATTCGTTTCACTCCGTTGCCCTGCTCCCACCTGCTCCTCACCAGTTTCCGTCGCAGGCGAACTCCATGTGCCGGAGCCGGTGATGCTAAGGTCGCGGGCGGAGACTTGCGTCCCACTGGTGCTTGTGATCCCAGAGTCGACAGAAGGTCCGGAGGGGGGCGACCCTCGTCCCAGTCTTCTGTCACCTAAACGAGCGTTTACCGTGTCTGACTTGAGATGACTAAACGAAATCATTTTACGTACCTAATAAATAACGTCTGAGCTACGAAGGGGCAGAGACAAGAAACAGAGGAGTTCTGGGTATTCCGGTCTGTTTTATTTGCAGTTTTTAGCTAGCCAAAGCTCATCCCCCGGGTCAGAACAATCCCAGATGCTGACTCAGACTCACTTGGTTCCTGAGCATAGCTCCCTACCCTGGATCACTCGGAATCGATGTTCACGAACTCAGTAGAATTTCAGAACAGAATGACACAGAGCACGTTTCCTCTCTTTTCAGCTTAAACGTACTGCGATAGTTGTTCCCAATTGCGGTAAGTTCATTCGACAAGGAAGAAAGTGGCTGGTATCTCACTGGAAAATGTCCATGCTATGCACAAAATGAGTTTTTTAGATTACTTTTGCGTTAGTAATTATGCCACTAAATTTAAGGAGTGGATTCTGTGACTTATCCGTCACACTCTCCATGCGCATCGTGGGCAAAGCCCGACGTTCCGTATTCATCGTTGGGTGTTTTAAGAACCCAAAAGTGAACAATTGAAAAGAGACGATAAGGGAGAAATAAAGATGTCAACTACTGAAAATGAGGAACTTAAATCCAGAAGAAAATTCCAGATGATGGGTGCTATATTAGCTGGTCAAACAAACCGGCACTCTGAGAAGAAACTACATACTGTAGTTTGATAACGACTGTTGCTGCAGTTCGGTTTTAACGGTTGGGTCCCAAGGTACAGCGAGACGAGTATGTCCCTTAACCTGATTCGTGAACGTCATTCCAGCGCAGATAATATTCCCGATCGCAGCCTGACAGGACCACGGGTCCATGCCTCAATGTCAGAGTGCTGGACTTACTAAAGCTGAACGCCCAAAGGACGCAGGTTCAAATTTGAGGTCCGAAGACCCGGGGTAGTGTAAGGCTGGCTGGTAACCAGAAACGGATATCCCAGTCTCCCATGTTTTTTTGTCCGTACTCTCCGCGTTTCGTGCAAGAGTTTTCAAGAAAGCTTAATTAGCTTGTAAAATATATCCGGAGACGGTTCTCCATTTAACACAGTCTGCCACCGCCTGTGAATTAACTTCATGTGAGGGTTAATGTTCTTCCGTATTGCAACTTACCTGCGGAAATCTTTTCCTTTTGACGGTCTATACAGCGATTTTGTACATCTTTTATTGCGCTGTGCAGCCGTGCTTATTTAGAAATATAGGAGTTTATAGAGAGACTGCTGACGAAGACAGGTGAGACTGGAATGACCATTTATCAGTCAGGCAAGGAATCAGAGGTGGAGGGGGAGGAAGATGGAGGAGTGGGCCATCCTGTAAGTATATTCTATCGCCTGGAGCAGATGAGATCCAGTCTGGAGGAAACCATCGGCATGGACACCCTTCTTCGCTGCCACAATGTTGTACACGTAAGTGTTCCCATGGTAACGGAGAGCAATAAGACTGTTCAGTTTTTGCAATTCGCGTTTATTAGACGTCGTCAACCAGCCTTACACAACCCCAGGTCCTGGGGGCACCTGAGACTCGAAGCAGCGTTTTTCTGTCATTAGTTCAACGTTAAAGCCATCGAGCCACCGTCTTTGTCAGTAGCCTACCCCTGCATACATTACGTATTGCTGCGTGACATCCTATGGAGCTCAAGATGGAGCCCCAAAACACAACGGGACCGGTGAGTACTCCTCCACTACAAAGAATGTCTTTTCGTTCATGCATTCTTCTTTCCCTCTTTCTCCCTCTCAAAACAACCCTTGCTCAAATTCGTCGCAAAAGACTTAGCCTTCTCGCAAAATATCAGGCAAAGGTCCGTGGAAGAAAGCACCCCCAATAAAGCCACCTTTTCGCCGCTACACGTATTTCAAATAGACTATGTTTACTTTAACACTTACTGATCCAGGAGTATAGCAACTGCTACGATGCCAGCTTTTTGTTCATCTAAACAAAACGACAAATGCCCATGCAACTGAAACAATCCCTATACTTGGGGGTAATTAGTAGGACATGAAATCCAGACGACCGGTCAAGTTGCCGAGCAAACGCTCAAAGATCGGTCCTTGCCAAAGTCCGGAAATGGCGGGCGCGGGTAGGATCGAGAAAAAAACAGATAACTCACCGTCGTCCTCCACAAACGTGCCAGGCTGATTTCTCCAGGCCTCTCTTCTCGGAGGCACTCCCGAGAGTACTGCCTTCCCCACCGCTTCCACCTTCACGACCTTTTTTTCCGTAATTGCAGGCGATTCGACCTCCTCGGTTAGAATGACTTCCTCAAAAGACTGAGAGGGATGGAAGGAACTTTGTTGGCATAACGGTGAGAGATCATCAGAATGGGCGGTGAGGAACTCGGGATGGGTGTCATCCAAATTGAGACTGTCACCGGACTGGTGAGGGACAAGCTCTGGTTCTGCCGTTGCCTTTTCTATTGTCTCACTCACTCTCTCCATTTCGGCCTTCCCCTCCTCCTCCTGCTCCTCCTCCTCATCCTCATCCTCACCCTCCTCGATATCAGAGGACTGTGGTGAAAGACTTGGCTCAAACCATGGCAAACCCGGAACGGCGTATTTCTGCGAGTCAAAGCTCTCCTGAGGCTGTTCCGTGCGTTGCCTGTTGAAAACTTGAGCTGAAGAACGCGGTGTTAGGCGGCTTGCCCGCCTTGGCGAACTACTCAGACTGTGGCCGGGTGAAGTCGCACGAGAGGCGGGGCTAAAATGTGGAAGAATGCCACCGCTGTTAGATCTCATAGGATCTGAATCGACATCTTTTTTTTACTGGATCTTCAGTCGTATTGTTCGCAAACACACAGATTTATGCTCTTACGAGGCTAAATGAAGCAGAGTTTGAAACCAACAGAAATTGAATTAAGAGGAGGGAGACTGTCCCACCTAAATCGAAAATTTTTGCGTCTCGTGCTTTAGATTCGCCCTCTAACCCAGCGTTGGAGACAACCGCAGATAAAGCTATTGGGCGAACATTTGCAGACGAAAATGCCACACAGACACACTCCTGCTAAAATAGGTAACCTCCGTACTCATCGTATGCTTTTGTATGTGGTGCGATGACTGGTCGGCTGTCCGCAGCTTAGTCGTTGTTGGTGTTACTGTTAGCCAGTTCTGGTAAACAGTTCTTGTTTGGATGGAAGCACAATCAAAATAAAGGGTCTACTTAACTGTTCCTACCAACTGACTCCCAAAATCACAATGGGAGGCAGTAACAGATAGCGGTACCCGATTCCCTATCGGTAGGGTGAGGGGAGAGGTTGACCTGGAATGACCAACACGGCGTACTAGTAGGACGATCCGTAGGATGGAAGACGACAAATAATGATTTTGAGTAGGCATTGGTAAAAAAAACGTGTAAATAGAAATTCAGTTTAAGTACTCTGCATCCAAATGTTATTTGCCGTAGAGGATGGGCCCGAGGCATTGCGTAATTTTATCTTAAAAGGCCACAAGTTTACATCTTTATACTGTACATATACAGAACGTGACCTATATCAGGAAACCTGATAACGGAAACTGATGTGAGAATGTTCGGACGACCTAAACGTTGCGCATGTTGCTTGTTCATCCAGCCCCTTCGCGGAAATGTCCTTTTCGTGGGCAGAAATTGTGTTCACGTAGTTTTATCAAGCAAAATATTCACAAATGTGAGCGAAAGTAGACGTCGCGATATACCCGAGCAATTTCCTGTGTTAATTCCTACCCTAGACTTCGGCGGCACATCCAAGCGCGTTTTTCATTAAAAAGAGAGTAAAGTACTGTCGAGAGTTTTACTAAACAGAGCTTGCCGGACTTGAAAGTTGATTTTCTGTCTTTATGGACGATCGGGGAAAACACTGAAAATCCCGAAGTATCCAACGATATCCTAAGGCCGATCTGAAACTCGACGTTATCCAGAACAAACGAAAAGTGCAAAGTAATTTAAAGGAAGAAAAGTCCTCTTAATAAACACAAAATGGTATGTTCACGATTACGCCTGCCAATTCTATTTAAATTTTTTAATCATCGATCGGTCTTGGAAGCACGTGACCCTCTGAAAACGTCTGTTCCTATGACGTCCTCATCGATGAAATCAGGCAAAACCCTTTTTTTCTTATTGAACCGAATCTTAATCAACTTAAAACAGTCAAGAATACCATGAATCCTCGGAAACTGTTTTGGAATCCATACTTTGACTGCAGCCTGTTGGCAAACCGCCATAACTGAAATTACACTAATTCTTTAAGGATATTTAGATGTAAACCTCACTAAAACACTGCTTCTAAATGTTACTCTATCTGTGCTTTCATCTTTACTCAGTGCTTTGCATGAGAAGACATTCTGTACATCTAGAAACGAAGCTTGCTAGATTACAAACATCTTTGAAGTTTTCGAGATTTTGCGCTTTTCTAACTAAATCGACAATTCAAAGCAATGCGACACTACCTTTAACACTTATTTCATGTTTTTAATTCATTTATGGTCGTGCTTAATTAACATGGATATTGGATCCACGCATTGGCGTCGATTTGCGAGTGACTTACAATCATTCGTAAACTTCGACACCTTCAAGGAGTCAGGTAACGCACTGTCGTTCGATCCAAGGTACGTTTTAGCCAGACGAGAACTGTCTGCCTGCACGCCCATATTAATGTCCATATTATTACCCGCGGTAGACAACCGTCGGCTACATCACACATCTCCCCCCAGCACCATATTGGCAACGCAGGTGTTAATTAAATGCCCAGACACGTGTGTTTTGCCGATCTTGTGCAGCTGCTTGACGCAGCAGCGGCTGCAACTTACGCCTAGCTCAAACATACCGATGACCATTCCCTTTCCGCAATTACTGCTGTAAAAAATGCTATTATGACATTTTTCGGATATGATTAAGGAGAACAACGGCGAAAGCCTTTTGCCCTCAGTGAAGGGCACGGAAGTGGAAACCCGTCGTTAATTGACGTCGCCTCATGCAACATTTCGGTAGCGGAAAATATTCCCATGTCCCAACCCCAAACTTAACACTAACCTTAACCCAAACCTTAGCCCTAACCCTCGCTCAAAACCTGACTCTAACTCAACCCTAGCCCTAACGTTGACTTTGACCCCGGCCCTAACCTTGGCACCAACCCTAATCTCCCCAGAAATTGACGTAAGGCCCTAGCAAAGTGGGGATGTTCCTATTCCTGTGTCTTTTCGAGAAGTCGTTTTTAATCGGGTGCTACACGCCTTGATATACACACGCAACAGTCCGACCGTCGATATCGATGATGTCTACCGTGAGTTTCATGGTAGATTGAGAGTAGGGACAGTGCCTTGCGCGCGAGTTAGTTTAAATTAGTGGCAGACTTGCGTAGCACCACGCGAACTCTCTCACCACCCCCACCTGGCTCCGGTGTCATGACCGAGTCAAGAAGACCGGAGGTGAGGGAGGGCGCCTGTGAATGGCACGGCGGATGAAGTCGCACTTAGGCATACCGCTCCAACCTCCTGGTCCCCAGCAAACACTTGACCAAGATTTTAAACAACAACAAATATGGGGTAAAATATATTGGTCGCACGAGCCGGCGTTTATCTAAAAAAATAAAAGAATATCCCCCAGCATGGTTAGGAAAGGGACAAATAAAGAACATCAACAGCTCAATCCTCGAGCACATGGTAGACACAGACCACCGTGTAGACGCCAGAGAGGCATTCAGAGGGATTTACAAGGTCCCATCAAGCTATCCAAAACTACCTGGGCAGCGCTTGTTGGCTACGACAGAGGCGGCTGCAATCAGGCTACGCGGACCGGTCCTATGCTTACAAAAGAACTTCATACAGGTCTCACAGTTGGCATGGGTCAAAGCCACCAAGCCAGTCACCCGAATGTAATTACCTTCGCCGGGACTCACCTTCTCCATGGCGCTGACTGGAATTGTGGTGTTTCACTCTCCCCCTCCCCTCCCCTCTCCAAACCCGAGCTACAGCTTAATTCTCTACTTGCCCGTATCTTTTAATTCATTACCTCAATAGCCATATAAATGTACAGGCCTGAAGAGAATTTATCGAAAGCAGACGTATGCTCGCCAAATTGCCTTTTGAAATATGGGAAGGGCAGGGATCTCAACTGACGCGGCGTGAGCCTGCAAGTGGACCCGCCACCGCGTCCCGAACTTTAGCATTTGTCATAGGTACGCATTTCTGATAACGCCTGTCAGAATCCGACGTATCCCCCGTGTTGGTCCAACGCATCTACCCTGTGGCCTGTTTCAGGGACACAGCCACAGATACTTCGCAGTTTATTCAACAACACCAATAAAAAAGATACCGCACCCGTGTGTTTTCTTAACACGACCTTTAGCCTAATTTATGAATTATCTGCTCACGCACAGTAGATGTAAACCTGTTTGTTTGGTCTCTCAGTGCACATGAATTCTGAATATTGTGTCAAGGATCGCGGACTGGTCATAAAAAAGACGACTCCGAACACAACCGTGCTAATTAGGCGATTCTGACGAAAATCCAGCGCATCAGTGCTTCTGTCCCCTCTGTTGACAGTCTCCGCAGCACGACTGGTTGCAAATGCTGTCGGCATCTGGTTTCGGATGGGGTAGTGCAGATGAAGGATTTATGCAAGACATCCCCAATTATTGCTGCAATACCCCTGTGTTTGGCAATCTGCCTCTGATAAATATATATATATATATATATATGTTGATAAGGTGATACCGACAAAGACAAGGGAGACCGGAATGGCCATTTCTGGCTTATTAGCCGTCATCAGCCTGCGACTGCCTGCGAGGGTTAAAGTATGAGCCCCAAGGCACAACAGAACGAGCATGTTCTGTAACCTGATCGGTGAGCGCCCATCTGTCTTAATTTATATTCCCGATCACAACCGACAGGACAACGGGCCCGTGGCTCAATGGTAGAGCGTCAAACTCCATGACCAAAGATCCCGGGTTCGAATCTCAAGTGATCCACACTTGGGGTTGGGTATGACTGGCTGATGACGGCTAATAAGCCAGAAATGGCCATTCCGGTCTCCCTTGTCTTTGTCGGTATCACCTTATCAACATATACCACTAGTCGCTGTGCGACTGCCTGCGAGGGTTTAAGTATGAGCCCCAAGGCACAACAGAACGAGCATGTTCTGTAACCTGATCGGTGAGCGCCCATCTATCTTAATATATATATATATATATAAATGTATTATACCGTACTCCCGACATAGATACTTGCTAAAAGCCCAGACACGTGTTTCGCCGATATTCTGCCGCTGCGTGACACAGCTGCGAGTGGTTCGGCTCTTCAGTGGGACCCCCAGCGTTCTCTAGCGGTTTCTGGTATATGAACTCCACAGAATAATCAGGTGAATAATTTCAGAAATTAATCAGAGCAGGACTTGGAGTTAAATAATCGGGACATGACTCTTTAGGGTCAGAACCGAAATTTCAATGAACATTTGAGTCGAAGACAATCAACTACTGTGGAATAACCACGTAATGCCCATTCTACAAACAAGTAGTACTACGAGTAGTATGAATTTCATACGGTAAATGTATTATACCGTACTCCCGACATAGATACTTGCTAAAAGCCCAGACACGTGTTTCGCCGATATTCTGCCGTTGCGTGATACAGCTGCGAGGGGTTCGGCTCTTCAGTGGGACCCCCAGCGTTCTCTAGCGGTTTCCGGTATGTGAACTCCAGAGAATAATCAGGTGAATAATTTCAGAAATGATGTATATATATATATATAATATATAATTAAAGAAGGAAGTGCCTCGGAAATAGAGTTTAACTCGTAAATTTTCGAGCTGGTTGCACTAACCCGTCGTCAGACAATGTGAATAATGAGAGATGGGATTGTCACACCACTGCTTGAGGACGCAGACAGAGAGGCAAGCAGACGACCTTGAGAGGGGAAGGTGTGCATCGTGTTGTGAGGGATGCACACCTTCCCCTCGTAAGGTCGTCTGCTTGCCTCTCTGTCTGCGTCCTCAAGCAGTGGTGTGACAATCCCACCTCTCATTATTCACATTGTCTGACGACGGGTTAGTGCAACCAGCTCGAAAATTTACGAGTAAAACTGTTTTTCCGACGGACTTCCTCCTTTGATCATATCATCTCCAAATGCATACTACTTCAGTTATTCATATATAAAGTACATAGGTAGCTCGCTAAGAGTGCAACAGGTCAGACGCAGACAGCTGTTTCACGTCGTTACCGATCATCAGTACGTCATAGGCCTTATGAGGTGAGGTATACAAGCATGTCAAGTGGGCGTTTGATCCTCACTGTTGTGGTTATGATCTCACTCGCTCCCATTCTGTCCGCTCGCAAGCTTGCGACTGGCGACAACGAATGCTGTGTCATAGAACGCAGGACTAATGAGAGCATACTGAGAGCAAAATAACAGTTTGGGATCGAGTGAAATCCTAACCGCAACAGTAAGGGGCAAACGCCCACTTGACATGCGTATATATATATCGCCTCTAGTTAACGAGAATGAGGGGAAGACAGGAAAACTTACAGAGATAGGGAGGACAACTGCATATCCGCACGTTGCAGGGCTGGACGAAATAGTACCGTATCCCCAAAGTTCAGTTCGGGAAAATACGGGAATACACCCTCTCCCCCCACCGGTGGACTCCCATTTCGCGGTCCTTCTTCGTAAACGAGGGAGGGTAGGGATTTCGTCAGGCTGTTTCCCTAAAGCACGGAAAATAGCCGTTAGGGTTATTTAGGCAACGACAGTGTTGTGGGACTTCAAGCAGCATATGATGAGTGAGTCATGAATGGCCAATGTTCGAGTTCCATTGGTGATTTTACTGTTCGGTTTGACATGTATGAGGTCCGTGTCTGCTCTCGGAATACATTTTCACGAGACAAAAGTTACATTCCATTTACATCAAACGACTTTATCGGAGGAAAAAATTACCTAAGATATTTACTAGATACTCTCAGCAAAGTCACCACTCAACGGACTGCCGGTCAAGTTGGTGACTTGAAGGGGTTTCGGGTCATATTCGAACATTCAGCCCAGGTTCCAGTTTAAGGGGCAGGCCAATCGAATGTTTAGGAGACTTGCGGCGTGGGTTTTTTGTTCATGCCGGACTCTTAGTTTTCTTAAGCCTCCGACGAATATCTACGGACATTAGAACTTTAGATTACGGCAACCTGATTCATACAACCTTAAAAGCAGTGCAGGTAAGGGAGGAAGTCAAACAATTGTCTAATACTGTTATCAATTATCTGCAAAATTATTCCTTGCACCACTTCTTTCAAGGTCATTACATTTAATTTCTGATTTGTCTGAGACATTTCGTATTCATTGCTGGTGTTTTTTAGTAGGAGCGAAATATCAAGAGCTTTGTGCCGTTTTCTGGATGCTGGAATCAATACGGCTGGAATAAGGCATTCCCAGGATGGTAAACAATCTTCTGGTTGCATTCGCTTTTGTGCAAGAAAGTCAGGAAGCATAAGGTGAGCGACTCATCCGCTTTGAAGTTAAATATATGCCGAGTCATTTGACATACTAGGTGACTTGAGCAAACTGTTGACTCCTGTTCATATAGAAGTTTATTAAGTGTTTCGAGGTACGTTTCTCGCCTGGTGAATATTTCTGTTTCGATTGCGAGTGAATATGCCTCGCCTCCTCCCTTTTCTGTCGACAGGCGTCTGCAGCAATGAGGGGCCTTCTAACGCAGAAACCAAGTCTGGCTTTTGGGATACTACCGACCACTGTTACTCCCCAAAAACTCACATAAGTGGTTTGCGAGATTCGCCATCCACCACAACTACAGGTTCTATTGGGAGGTTTTCTTGGTGATCCCAAGTTCACAGTTCGTCAGATCTAATATGATTTGTGACCCAAATTGAGTAACTGGGTCTCCCTTCTAAACCGTCGAGCTAGACTTGAGCACCACTCAGCATGAAACTATGCCCAAAAATTACGAATTGACGAAATCGGTCGAAGTGAGTGAAAGTTGCTGGTCTAAAAAACCAACACTGCCCCGTTCTGTGAGAAGGGTCAGAGTTGGCATCATGATACCGAACAGGTTATCCACCAACAAAGAGCTTTGACATGAGACAAACACGTGCTGCATGCCTCCCTTCAAAGTGCGCTAATTCAAAAAAAACATTCTAAAATGTACAGATGTAGCTGAATGGCATCCTGAGGTAACTTAATTGTGATAGAAATCTGTTGTAGGTGGATAAGTTTTAGAACCGTATTTAAGTAATCTTTTCGAAACGAAAACGCATTTCGGAATTTCGGTTGACATTTCATGAGTTAGCCCATCTACTGTAAAATAACAGTTTGGAACACAGAGCTCAACTCACGAAAATCGGTCTATCAAAAACTCGGAAGAAAGGAAGCCAGGGCAAGATACGAAAGATTATGCACATCAAGGGACTAGGGATTACTTGCACAAGGCCAGGTTTCAATACACTTTAAGGTTTAAAAAAAACAAAGTCAACCGCACTTCCTTTGCCATATATCTCCTAGCTAGTGGGCATTCTGTTGGCCCAAAGAGAGCCTCCCACATCCCTACCAACGCACGAATGGTTTCAACACTACAGACGGAGGAAGAAACCTGACTCGTGCGAAATATTAAGCGGTGTTGTAAACCCCTATGTCATAATTGTGCCTCCCGCTTCCTTCTATTGCGCTTCTAATCGGCCTCCTTCTATCGATCGGATTGTGTGTGCTGAGCGATGATCATACTGTTTCCATGTAGATTCCTCGAATAAATTTAACACCTTATGTGCTCACTACTCGTTATCCATGTGAGGGAGTGACAGGAATACAGCCAGGAAATTGTTGTCTATATCATGCGCTGCTGTGCGGCGGCTGGCGGGGCTCGAGACAGAGAGTCCCAAGGTACAACGGCAAAAGTGAGCTCTGTAGCGCGATCACTACTGTATATATCCGATCACAACTGACAGGACAACAAGCCCCGTGGCTCAGAGAATAGAGGCATTGGACTTCAAATCGACAGGTCGCGGGATCGAGCCCCAGATATTCCATACCTCGGGTTTGGGTATGATCGGCTGACAATTGGTATCAGGCTAGAAAGGGATATCCCAGTCTCCCTTGTCTTTGATCAGAAGAAGAAGAAGAAGAAGGCTTCATTCACCTGACGTTTCGGATTCTCACTTGAATCCATCATCAGAGATAGTGGCAGAAAAGGGTGGCTCGTAAACAGAAAGTTGCAGTATTTATAGAATACAGTCGCTATGCTACAGCATACCTATAGCAATTAACCGCGTTCCCCTTCATCAAGGATTGTTGCGCGCTGGTGCACTAATTGCTTGATGGCCGGCATGCAAGTTGTTAGTTGCTGAAATCTCATCACCCGTGTTGGCTTTGCCGGTAATCCTGTTCTGCCTACATAAAAAGCCTGTTTTTTTGTATAGAGTTCGGGCCGGTAGTATGGGGCCCCAGTACCACAAGTGGCCTAGTATAAAGTTCCAGGGGGTACCTACTCCCATTTCGTAACTCCAAACCTAATTATAACCCTAACCCTTACACGGATCCTCAAAACTCTAATCCCAACACAAAATCTAACACTAACCCTAATTCTAACCACCCTGGAATTTGGCACAAAGCTACCTGCAATATGGGGAGGTCCATACTCCGGTACCCAATCCATATTTATACCGGGGACAGACTTCTAGACTGGTAGGGTTTTCTGATTAATAATCAACTGGACTTTTCTGGGGTTTGGCTAGCCGCCGTTGGTCATCCTCAGATTCGCTTGGTTATGGCAGTCACGGTTATTCTTCATTAGCAGCACTTCCTAGACGCGAAATAAAGCTTTCTGTTATGCCTTAACCCGCGAGCTGAACTGTAATATGCCCCGTACTGCATGTAAGTATGCATACTGTAAAGAACATCTATTCTTGACCGATTTCAACTCCTGCTTAAACTTAATCAGTAGCGTTAAATCGGCCTACTGGTAACTTGGATGTTAAATAAAATTTCACTCGAAGATAGAAAAAGGGGAACTGCGTCTGCCTTTGCGGTGAGAGATTTATATGATACTTCGGGTGGTTGTCCGGATGCAAACACTTCCATATGCTTGTGGAGAACGTCGTTTGTTTCCAGTAAACCAAACAACTTATTCCTTTTAGTTTCTGCCGATAGATATAAGAACCAAATTGTGAAACTGTTTTTGGGAGCCGAGAACCCCGAACGACCATAATATTTGATGAGGAAACTGATCTCCTTTCTAATGATAGCTCAGACCGAGTAAACGTATACATGAGTAGTACTTGTGCATGGGTTTATTTCCCAGTTACCTGTCTGGCAGGAGCATTCATACTTGCTGTTTATACCGTATGAGAAGTCACATTTAGAGTAATGGTACATTAACGGCCAGTGGATGAACGAGGCAGAGGGGCTTCATCATAGCGGCTGACGCTGTGAGCTCAAATAGACTGCCACGGGGACCTTTATGTACCAATCGCATCCACGTACTCTCTACATCCGAAGGTACTTTTAAACTCTCTGATCGAAAGTACAATCGGGCGTAGCACAATATGCGCCGAAACTTTTAGCACATTGACTGAAGTACTTAAATATTATTTTTAAAATATAACCTTTACTATGAGCGATTTTAATACTCCTTACCACAGCATATAAAACAATGTAACTAGCGCACGGAAACACGCATCTCTTCAGATGCCTCTAAAGATTGCCATCGTGCAAATAACACTGTTTGAACAGTGCGTGCTTTTACGTTGGCGTGTGTTATGCGTGCTGAGCTTGTTATATTTTGTGTTAAAGATAAAACAAAAATTCTTTGTTATTTTCATTTTAAAATCACTTAACGACTATTTTTGGCAGACACACGAAGGAATCATATGTCCTGATTTCAATCAGTACTAATAATACGGGCAGCTCCTTTAAACATTTTCCAAAGTGGGATACTTGACACTTTTTGTTGAAGATTTCTTCCAGTATTCATATTTTTTGTAAGTTTGTACATATACACACATGTGATGAGGCATTTAACATAGACATACATACTCACGCGTGTAGAAATGGGGCCGAGAAATCTCAGCCACGGCGTCAAAGCAACCGAAGCAAATCCGTAAGTGCGCAAGCTGGCGCGTGACTGACTGTTGAGCAGAAACTGTGCTGAACACCGCTTACTTAAAACAACCCAGTAGGCAGTTATGGACAGTAAATAAACTCCGGTCATATAGCCCATTTAATTCGACCAAACTGAAAAACTCGGCGAGCTCGGCGATATTCGAAACTACGACGGCAAGCAGAAGGCTTGAGTTCAGCCAACGCTATAACCACCTGAGTTACGAGGCCCCACCGAGAGCTGTGATTTAAATCAAAATTAATTATTCAAAATCGGCTAAAAACCTATTAATTACGTGAACCTCGTAGTCGTCTAGTGGATTCTAGATGGATTACTTAGGAAGTCCTGCTTGGGCAGTCTGCTTACCGTATCAAATTTAGTGGATTCCATACGCTACTGTAAGCTGGACAGTTAACTTGACCCCGGTAGGACCTCGTAGCTCAGGTGGCTAGAGCGTTGGCTGTACTACAGCCTTCTCCTTGCTAACGTGGGTTCAGATCCAACCGCGGATGCTGAGTTTTTCACGGTTGGGTCAAAATGAATTCTTTAAAATCTGTGAATACACCCATTCACATAACCTATTCTTACCATTTTCATGTCTTTACCCTTTTTCGGGCTTAAACGCGCCCCACTTGGTCCCAACTTGGAATAAAGCCGAAGAAATTTAGCGAACGAACATCCTAAAAGGTGGCTTTTAAATTACCCAATTGGGAACTTAACCATTCTGTACAGTCAGAAAAACAGTCAACCTACCAAGGTTGATCGCGGGGATGAGATATCCACGAGCTCAGTTAGCTCTTCCGACGACGAAGCCGATATGACAAATGTGCTCTGTGAGGAGAGTCTGGGCCGCGAATCAAGTGGCAGGCTGGAGTCATCACAATCTGAATTTGGTTCTACTAGATCACCTAGACCTTTCTCAGAGTCAGGTGACTTCCGTACACGTTCGGGTGATGATGAGGAGGCGGTGTCTGGAGTATGAGAAAGTTGATTCAGTCATTGGAAAAAATAGCCTACTTTTGTTGCAGGCTGTGATAATGGACATTTAGGAAGTAATACTTCTCAAAGGCAAGTAGGTTATGAGGCGTTTAGCAGACTACAACAGCACTGTCACTATAATAAGGGCGCTATGATCGAGATTCGTAATGCTGTTCTGCAACGGTTTAGCAAACGTCACGATGGGTGAGTAGTGTTTATTGCTAATTGTAACGCTATCGATCCCACGGCTACGTAAAAGGTAATTGCCAACTAAAGTGTTCCGCGGAAGGGAACGCAGATGCAACAACAAAACTCGTTTATAAATGTAACATCGGAATAATTATTCCGCATAATTGTAATGAGCTAATAAGTTTCAATTCGTTATAAATAACTTCATTCACTACAGTGTGTGGCCTACCCCATGAAACATGATGGTGCAAACGGATATAGTAATTTTGGGTGCCTGAAGCGCTGCACACTTTACTATTTCACCTAGTCACTTTCCAAAAATGTCCTTTTTCGTGCACGATTTGTGCTCAAGTAATGTTACCAGACGCAATGTTTATAAATTTGAGCGGAAATCTGCGTTGCCTTGTATTCGGGCATGTCTTATGGCATTGCCTGCCCTAGACTTCGTTTGCGCATTTTACTTTGTTTTTCTGTCAGAAGAGAGTAACTTAACCTCGACGGTTTTACCAAACAAAACTTGGCGTATTTTAAAATTGATTCTACCTCTGACGTAAGCCACGCGAAGTAGATTGTGAACGAGCAGTATTTTGTTTAAAAAGTACATATCTATCTATTTTTAAGCTTGATTTGTTAACCTGTTTGAAAACGTGCTCTAAAGAGCAGTAACAGTGCCCACAGACAACCCTTTGCTTAATACGCCGATATTCCCCTGCCATTTGAGCATTCGCTATAAGTAACCATCAAAAGAGGCATTATCGAATGTTTACTCTGAATTTTAAACACACGGTAATATACTTTCGTGATGCCTAGTTTCTGTCCAGACATCAGTTGAAACGCAACAGATAACACACTGTCAGTTTGGCAATATTTTCGTATTTATATGGCCACTCCGTTGTGCAGTTATAATCTTATGTAATACAAAGTTCGCATATATCCAGGCGAATGTCTCGAAGGCCTACAAAGAAAAAATGATTTTAAAAACGGATTCATCTCACTTTTATGCATGATCCACAAAAAAACACTTAACAAAGTCCGATTCTATGGCCTCCCTAAGGTGCACAAAGACGGCGCTCCTCTCCGGCCCATCGTGTCGCTCAAAGGGACCCCAACGTACGGACTGGCTAAGTGGCTGCTACGGCATCTCCAGTTCCTGAGCGCTGAGTCAGACACCGCGGTCTCTTCGTCAGCACAATTCCAGGAGAAACTCAAAGGAGTAAGCCACCATCCAAATGAGGTCATGGTATCTTTTGATGTTACATCCCTTTTTACTTCTATCCTCCAGAACCTGGCCATCGAGACAGCTTCTGAAGCTCTGTCTCAGGACGTACTTCACGTTCCACGGGACAGTTTACGAACAGGTAAAGGACACACCAATGGGTTCGCCGATTTCGGGATTCATCGCCGAGGCGGTCCTGTAACGGTTAGAGTTACTAGTCTTCCAACACCACAGATCGAAGTTCTAGGCCCGGTATGTGGATGATACCTTCGTCGTCATCTAACGAGATCAGGTGCTGACATTCAAAGAAACTTCCCAACGCCGTCTCCCCAAACATTCAATTTACGATGGAGGAAGAGAAGAACAAGCTGACCTTCCTGGATGTCCTCGTATGCTGCAAAGATTGTGATGGACTAAAGACCAAAGGGTTCAGGAAAGCGACAAATACGATGCAAGTAATGAACTTCAACAGCAACCACCCAATCAGCCACAAACGCAGTTGTGTAAGGACGCTCTATCGGCGTGTCGACCCGCACTGCAGTGAGCCGCAAGACAAGATTGCCGAACTACAATACGTCTGACTGGTCTTCAAAGCCAATGGCTACCCGCGCAACTTTGACAACCGGTGCATACGCAAAAGGGTCAAAAGACCTAACCGCACGGACACCAAATCTTGGCGGGTGCTTCCGTATGTCAAGAACGTTTCGGAAACTGTCGGCCGCCTTCTCGCACCACTTGGGGTTGGAGTTGCACACAGGCCGGAGGCTACCATCAGGCGTCTGGTAATGAAACCAGAGACCCGCTGCCACGGCTAGAAACGTCTGGAGTCGTTTATCGGATCTGGTGCAGTTGCGGACAAAGCAACTACGTCGGAGAAACCGGAAGACAGCTTCAAACGAGAATGGCCGAACAGCCGCAGCGGTGCGGAGAAATGACGCCAGCTCTCAAGTTGCGGCTCATTCGACGAGATCCGGCCAAACATTCGAATTCGACGAGGCCGAAATTCTCGCAAGAGGTGACAACCACGTGAGCCGGGATCTACTTGAATCATGGTTTACTGGCCCCCAGTCCATTAACAAGTGCAATGAACTTCCCCTTCCATACTCCGGGCTGAGACTCCGTCTGGGCGGAGTAATTAGCCACGCGGGGAGCGCATATGTGAACGCTTGTGCCAACACCAGGGTCGGTGCGTCAGATGGTCGAGCAATCACCACAACATTCGACGTACGTGATGAAATTGCAGCAATTAACGACGCGGATGTTGGCCATCAAACAATTAACACACCAAGTGCGACGATCCCGGAAGAAGGGGGGAGCCGTGAATGTTCATAGGTATGCGGTAGTATGGCGACTGCATCCTATTAATACTGCAGCCCCTTGTGCGTGAATCACCCGTATCTGCTGTTGTCTCTGATGATGGATTCGAGCAGAAATCCGAAACGTCAGGCTAATAAAGCTCTTGTCCCGGCGATCGTGTCTCCTTCTTCAAGACAACCAGGATTTTAAACAACAGCCCAGGAGGGGGTGGGGGGGGGGACGCCACGGATCCCAGTTGGCGCGAGGTCAGCTAGCAGCTGGGCGTGCCGTCACATGTACACGTTCTTACGAGAGCTGACAACCACGTGAACCGCGAACTACTCGTGTCATGATTCTCCGGTCCTCAGCCCATTAAAAAACGCAAAATGGTCTCCTTCCTCCACAGCCAGCCCAAAAACCGTATGGGCGCGGAGTTTGAGGAGGTGAATACCGCTTCCCATGACAAGCCAAACTGTTAAGTAAGTATCACGTCACTTATCAGCAATAATGGAATTACACCAATTGGTGAATCAGATGAGGACGGACAGGTGGTCATAGTACCACTCACGACCACCGGCGATGAATGAGGGAGTATCTAATTATGGTAGATGTGTAAAGGCATGGTAAGCGCATCCTATAAAGACTGCAATTACTATGCGTCCACCATCCTGTGGCTATCTATGATTATGCCAACATTTCGGGGTGCGGTGGCAGACCCGGTTGCCGGCAGACGTCGCGCACACAGGGACCCCTGCCGTTCCCTCCAATGTTGTTACTGGTCAAAAACCTGGTCATTTGTTGTGTGGACCAGGGGGTGTGGAGTGGAGCGCCAAGGTGTGGGCTCGTCCGTGTCATCCACTTGCGCCCTCCCTGCCTCCGGTTTTCTTTACTCTGTCTTGACGCCGGGTCCAGTTGGGAGATAAGAGAGTGCGATAGATGTTGTGAAAGCCAACTATCACTATAAACTAATTCACGCACAAGTCACCGTCCCTGTCTTAACATGCTGTGGAGCACACGATAGATGCCGTTGAAATCGACGGTCAAACTTTCCGCTCTCTCAGTCTCAATGACGCCTTCTTCGCGTAACTTCTATGGTGCCCCCACGCGTGTGAGGTCGGAACCGTCTATCCCCTTTGCGTGAAAAGCTCGTGTGTAGGAGGGCATTTCGCGCGCGACAAGCGCAGACCGGCTGTCTAGCTCTAGCGCTAGCTACTTGCGTCAAATCCCCGCAACAGATGACTGTCTGACTCGTTGCCCTGTCTGGTGCTTAGATGAGGAAATAAAGAGTGAATACAACACTAAGGACCCCGTTCACACGGCACGCAGCACATTCACCACACTATAAGCTATATGGCGCGTTTGTCACCAATCACAGTGAGCTAAAGGCTGTGACGTGGAAGATTGACAACTGACGAGGTAATATGATCTTGCCAGGACCAAGAGTCAGTTTCAGTGGCGCCTTTTTAATGCGGTCTTTTAACCACTACAATTTTGTTGGGATCAGAGCTACCTCCTATCTTGTTTTTTTGAAAACATGGTCATCGTGCGCGAACCAGGCCCGTGTTAAACGTTTAGAATGGCTTTATAGCTTTGTCAGCCGCTGGGCCCGATCTAGGCTCTGTCGTGGCATCAGGTTTAGGGACTAGAAAGTGCGGCAGAGGCAGCGCAAGTCTTCTATTCGTATAAACTAATTCCGTCAGATGTGGTTATGTGGCCCCACCCGAAGTAAACAAACCCCAGCCACCTGTAATATGGGACCAGTGATAATAGGGGTTTTTACAGGCGGGGCCGAGGACCACACGGGTGACGAGGTCAAGTAATTGTATGCAAAATAAAAGCTATTGGGAATTCGCGGTTGTGCTTTGAGTGGTTGGGAAATAGTTGGCCTAACCCCTAGCCATAATCCCAACAGTATTGTGTCCATCACGAGGGGCTACATAACCATAACTTACCACTAATTCACGCGCTAATCACCGTCCTGAGCCCGCACTGTCATGGGGTACAAGGAGGACATCGTGGTTCGGGAGGTTGAACTGACATTAGTGATGTTCTTATTAATGTTTGAGGCAATACTAGTAGTATTAGTGAAAAGGACATTAGTAATAGTACTCCTAGTAGTGGTGGCACCAGTAGTGCTAGTAGCAGCGTTAATAGTAGTAACAGTGTTAGTAATAGGAGTAATGGTAGTGTTACTGATAATAGTAGTTATGACAATAGGCAGTCATGGACTGTCCACTCGTTTGCAAGCGAATGCAGTTCTCAGTTGACGGTATCTTCGCACTTCTAAAAATTAAAAGCCATTCATGGTTTGGAAGGAATTCTACATACCTTTGAACGCCTCCACTGGCTTTGGGAGACACTGCGGTCGTCTTAAAGTCATCGTGGTTTCGGCGGCGGCCACTTGGTTCGCGGCAGTGTAAGAGTCGCCAAGGCTTACTAGAAAAAAAGTCGACGAGTTCGCTGGGTGAGTATCTAGGGTGCCCAAAAAAAACCTGCACAATGTCAGGATGCAATAATCCTTCGGGAACATCAAGAACGGCCAGAATACTGACCCAAATGTCGAGAGTAGTTTGCTCTCTATTGGAATTTATGATTTCAGGAAGATTCTTTCAAATAATTTGACAATACATAAGAAACAAACATCTTTGACAAAATGAAATAAACTATCCTATTCCCAAAAAAGAAGCCATATAAACTGACGAGAAAGCCATTCACATACAAAATTCACATGGGTTTGCTATCTTTAAATTGTAACGCCCATATTTTCTGGCATAATTAATCTCACGTATTGTGTTTTTAGGCAGGTATTCTTTTTTAAAAATCCACGAACTCTGTGCCATTCGCAGTGTGTTTATGTTGGGTACCAGTATGATGCTCCCAGTTGCCTACACTAGTGAACGCCCGAGAAAAGTTTGAAATGAAAAATCCTCACCAGTTATATTGATATCAAGACCGATTACAGGGTTTCAATTCAAAAGTAGTGTATGTTTACCAGTATGAGGTCTGTCAGACGTACGCAGGCCTGAAGTTAACAGGTGTCCTGTCGTTCCAACAGTGCTCATTTCTCCTTTTGGTTAAACTGCAGAAATAAACGGAGTTGTCCTCCTTATAGTAACCCTCATCTATAACTAGTTATGTCAGCTGGGCTTGGCTGTCGCATCGAGGGTCGACGACAACATTGAGAGGATTGAGCTTGTTAGCTAACCACGGGCCATGACATGGCGGAACGGCCTTCATTGAGGGTCGACGCTTGCGTCTGACACATAAGTAGCCGAGCATTGCAAACTGGCAAGGCAACGATCTGGCGACTGAGTAACTCATAAAATTGAGATTTCATAGGCCACGGAAGCCATAGTAAGGAGTCATTGCAGTTTGGCCCCTGTTTCAAAGGAGGAACTCGTGACACGTCAATCAGCAAACTAAAGTAAGTCCTGAGTTCAAAGCAGATCGAAGCCACTCTCCGTTTTCCG
>CACRXP010001034.1:33635-45367 GCA_902702965.1 Spirometra erinaceieuropaei | reverse complement strand
CCAAAATGATGTAAAACCGCTTCCTAATGCACACCACGAGTGGCGCATAAAAAAGGCCTGAAGGTGATCTTGCCCTCGATCCAAGCGGGAGAAATTTATTTTCTTGGCTGGAGACCTTTGACGTCGTCACGTTTAGCTCGTGACGATTGTTCAGGACGAGCAGCAATTTTTGTAATAGAAATGGAGTTGAATTGACACGTGAAATGGTACCTAAGTATCGGCCTCGCGTTCTTACCTTCCTTATGAAACTGTGAACTGTCCGAGTCTGTTGGACGATCGGTGGAGGGATCGGATACAATAACTACCTAATCATAAGGTCTAAGACTACTACGAGTACAAACGCGATACTTCTCACGACACTACCGGCGCTAGTAGAAAGATTAATGAATGAGTGAGTGATGAGTACGATGTAGTGAGTGCAAATGTGCCCAGATTTTGTCCAGCGGTGGCTGAAGTTGTGCCGCCACTTTGAACATAAGTGATGTGGTAATGATCATTTTCGTGTATATACACCAGGCCCAATAGGCCAGTGAGATGTTCGAGTGTGCCGAAATAGTGTGGGCCGGTAAGTTGAGCACGGCGAATGTTGACTGTGCCTCTTGCCAGTGGTCATTCAATCTCACAGCTGTGGATTTGGAGGCACCGCAGTATGATAATGTGTCTGCAATGCTGGTGATTGCCACCCCTGATTTAGTGGCGTCCTCATTTGCGTAGGTACGAAGCTGCCACAATGAGGGCAGTCAGGATGGGTTCTCCGAGCGCTGGTGATGTGTTGTGATGGGGCGAGTGAGTGATTGTGTTGGCATTTTATGTATTTCATAGATTTTTTGACAGATTTTAAACAGAGCAAAAATCGGCGGCTCGGTGGGATATGAACACACGGCTAGAGCATTGACCGTACTAAAGCCTCCCCCTTGCTGTCGTGCATTAGAATCCCACCGAGGCGCCGAGTTTGTTACAGGTGAGTCAATATGAATTATTCAAAATCTGCCAAAACATCTATTAATTACGTGAGCCTGACAGTCGTCTGGTGGATTCTAAACTAATTACTTAGGGCATCCTGCTTGGGCAGTCAACTTACCGTGTCAGATTTGGTGGAGTTCAGTCGTTGCGGTAGGTTGGGCGGGTGTAACTTGACCCAAATGTTACTAAACGCACGTCTCCCGATGGGGCCTCGTAGAGCAGGTGGCTAGAGCGCTGGTTGCGCTAAAGCCTTCCCCTTGCTGTCGTTGGTTCGAATCCAACCGCGGACGCTGAGTTTTTCACGGCTCGGTCAGTATGAATTGTTATGTACCCATATGCGTTCAACAAAGCAACTCCAGGTCTTCAGCGGACGGTGCCCGACGGTTTGACTGTCGAGAGCGACAACATCCACCACGTACCTCACAGAGTGGACGCAGCGTCGGTGACTTGAACAGCAGCTAATGAACTGCCTCTGATGGGGTTTTAACTGTGGTGTTTTACTGTATGTTCTTATGGAGGAACTCATTGCCAATAGAAGCGAAGAGACGAGTCCCAGGAAGTAGTCTTGAAGAAGGAGAAACGATCGCCGGGACAAGAGCTTTATTAGCCTGACGTTTCGGATTCCTACTCGAATCCATCATCAGAGACAAAAAGCAGACCCGTTTCTGCTTTTTGTCTCTGATGATGGATTCGAGTAGGAATCCGAAACGTCAGGCTAATAAAGCTCTTGTCACGGCGATCGTGTCTCCTTCTTCAGGAGGCACTCATTGCCTAATAAGTCCCATGCGGCGTCGGAACGCCCTGATGCATTGTGAGCAGGTGAGACGTGAGTGTCGGGGTCCCAGACACTAGTTTGCAATCTCCAGTGTGACGGATTCGCAAATTACCGACCAGATCGATGTGTGGTTCGAAGGTGCGTTCGGGCACACTTCTGGCTACCCGTTGCAGCTGAGGGATTTCTACTCAAATATTCATATCAACTTTTCGACTGCGCTTACGACGCTTCATTCCAATTGATTTATTCCAACTTATCGCAATATTTTCTGAGGAAACTTAAAAGCTGAAATCTGAAAAAAACAGGAGCATCTACCCGCTGATGCACCGTGCCCTTCTCAGCTGTGTCATGCAGCAGCAGAACGCTGAAGAATTAAGTGTCTCAACTTTCAGCGAGTACCTGTGCCGTCAGCATGGTAAAGCATGCAATTGGGGAATTCATCCCCACGACAAGTCAGCGCATTCCTCACCACAATAAATCTGACACGTTTGAATCTGTCACGATGAGCCAGGAGTCGAGGCTTGAAAGGTTAACAACTAGAGGGATAACTATGTAGGTCACAAAACTGACTGTCAGGCTGCAATGACCCCTTTGTAATGCCGCATTTATGACATCCTCATCTGTGTTAGATTCCAACCGCAGCTGTTACACATATGGAGCGGGAATTAGGTCGTGTAGATGGGCTACTTAGCTCCAACAGCAACTGCAACCGAACCTACCTCCGGTCGTTTCGACTTTCCTTGCCATCGGAGACGCAAATCTGACTCGTTGTAAACTAAATTACATGTAAGTCACCGGTACTGCGTCATCTCTGTGCGGTGTGCGGTCAACGCCATCGCGTCGAACTGGCGAGTGGATATGTCCTCTTTGAATCCATACTCATCCCATGCGGATTTACTCTCGAATGAGTTCTGTTTATTAGGCACTGTTTTCCAGGAATAAATCTGAACAAGACGAAGGCGGTAAAACATGCAGGACGTAACGACGTCAAAGCATTCCGTGACCTACTCTTCAGCTGCGTACGATCATTGCGTATTTATAAGATAAGATAAGCAGTCCAATCAGAGATCGACCCAGGGGGATGAAACGTAATAGGTAAATAATACATGGACTGTTGATCTGTTATGTGGGTGCTCATAGCAAGGGCGAAGGGGGGGGCAGTTACCTAAGCAACGACGTCATCAATTCCTGCATGTTTCATCGCATTGGCCTTGTTCCAGTTATGCTTATATTTAAGTCATAAAATACATGGTTACAATGCATCTTCTTCTTTCACACCAAAGGCATCTTTCATACAATATAAGAATAGGGTTTGAGTACCGAAAAAGCCTGCAGAGTGCCAGTAACTACGGCATTTACATCTGCTTACATAGTGTTTTTTTGACAATAAAGCATGCTTCCAAATCAAGGCGATCCGTTTCCAAAACCTTACCTGAGTCAAGGTCAGCTGAGCTTAGCCACTGTACAAGTGTGAGACTGGGTGACTGCCAGTGCTGTCGGTCATGTCGAAGCGGACTGCGCTGGTCACGGACAGCGTTTGCCACTGTAGGTTGACTGTCATACGAGGCAGGTAACCTTGAAGGGGAGTTCAGATCAGGTGATCTTAGCTGCTGCCGCTGCGGCTGCTTCTGGGTCAACATTTCTAGACTTTGGCTTGCAGTCGGGACGACCGCTGGTCTCAAATACGACGGAGACACAGTGTGGCTGGGACTCTCGCTCGCAGAGAAGGTACGCCGACCGGTCCTACGTTGCGATCGCTCGAGGGCCGAGCTGTGACCCGCACCGATCTCATCGGCCGCTGATGGAGGCGGTGAAGTGAGTTCGGAGAATCGTTCTACTGACTGTGAATTGAGTCTCTGCAGGATGACTTGCTTCTTCTTTTGGATGAGTTCAGTGCTGATTTGGAGTGAGATAAACGGAATGGCGAATGGGATGTCAAGTATCGCCTTTTTAATATCTGTCGGTGCAGATTACAGAACGCCAAAAGGAGTTCATTCACAGAGGAAAGTGTAGATACTGAAGACTTTATAAAACTGGAAAGAGTGGCTCTGGTGGTTCAGAAGTAGAGCATGCGACAACAGTTTCGGGAAGTTGACAGTTAACGTCAATCTTCTGGCAGACGTCACCTCTTGTATAAAATCTTATTTTCCGTGGTCTCTTGATAGTAAAGTCATATGAGAGTGACCTTAGGGGATTTAAATGTGAAGGTTTCTGCTTTACCCAGTCTAGGTCTAGAATTCGCGTAGGTGGTCACGTAACCTATTTATACTGAACTTTTAACTTCCACAGAAATTACTGTGTAAACTTGGGGTAAGTTCTTCGGTACATTCCTCCGTAATGTGCCAAACCCGTCTTAACTAGGAATCGTTCTGGTAGTACTGTAAACCACCCTAAGACGACGAAAAACCTCAGGAGTAACACCGAGCTCCTGAGGTTCCTCGTCGTCCACTTCAGGAGCTCATTGTTACTGCACTCGATCCGGCAGCGTTCCCCCAGTGGAGGCGTCGAAGAGGGGTCAGTTCAAAACCTGGCTCGACACCGTTCGTCAAGACATGGAGGTGGTTCTTGGACCTTCGGTATTCGGTCTCCGTCATTGGCGAAGGGAATGGGCTGAGCTGTCCAGATCTGCTGCCGCGGATCGTCACGCGTGGAGAGGTACAGTTCGGGACATCATCGAGGCCGGCTAGATCAGGTATGATCGCAGCCGTATCAAGTAAAAGTACAAGTAAGAGGAAGAAATGACGTCAAATGAAGGCTAAAATGATCATGCTAGAGTTTGAATCCTTGGTTACCCACACCTGGGACTGAAAACGCCTGGTTGACGACGTCTAATGAGTCAGAAATGGCCATCGCTGCCGCTCTTGTCTTCTTCGGTAGTCATCCTTGCATTATTACTGGCCGCCATTCGACTGTCTGCGAGGGCTCTTGATTGAGACCTAAGAGAAAACGGGTCGAGCATGGGTGGGAAGCAGGAATAGGAACCCCCTGTAATACCTGTGGCCTTGCGCTAAAGTCCTGGGAGATTTTAACTAGGGTTAGGGTTGGGGTTAAGGATGCGTTGATGTGACGGCTAGGATCATGGTTAATGTTGGGATAAGGGGCTAAGTCTAGTGTCCGCGCTAAAGTATGGCCTGGGATTAGTGTCCGGGCTACGGGTAGGGTTAGGATTGGGGTCAAGAGTCGGGGATAGGTGTCTTCCCTGGAAGTAAGTGCAAGGCCAACTGTAACACGGGGTATCCCTATTCCCATGCCTTGCCGATCGTGTCTTGTAACCTGAACGGGTAACGTTCTTTTAACGATATGTGTACATGTGTGGACCAATAGCGAAATTGTAATGAACATCTGTGTAAAAGAAAATCGAATTCTGTGAAATAACTATGTAATGCCGATTCCACATTCAGGTACTACTACTAGTGGCAAAATGTGACGCACCAACGGTTTTATCTTACTTCCAACGTCGGCACTATGCAGAAGTTCAGACAGGTGTTTCGTCTATGTTTCTTCTGTATACTCATAAAAGTCACGTCCTGTCCAATAACCTTCAATTCCTGCCCTAGATACTTTGCAGAATTTTTGGCTTTACATTCGTAGCATGTAACAGAAACCAGCATAGAGGACGTTGGAGATCCACTGAGGAGACGTCTATCTCGCATTTCCGTCATGCAGCAGCAGTAGTAGAAAAATCTTTAGAACACGCGTCTGCGCCTGTAGCTAGTACCCATTCCAGTCTCCCTTGTCTTTGTCGGTAATGCCATTCCGCCTTAAATCATGCGTCGCTGTGCGGCTGCTGGTTGGGCTCGAGAGAGAGGCCGTAAGGCACAACGGAACGAGTGAGTTCCGTAATAACGATCGGTGAGCGTCTTCTACCATTATATATATATATATAGTAAATCGTTCTCCTAGAAGCTCTGCTGCCAAGTACAGGGAAAATCTGTTTGAAATCTTTTAACTCGTTGGATGTCTACGGCCCCCAGACCACAGAAACCCGGAATTACAACCCGTAATATTTATTCACTGAGCATCTTGTCACACACTTTGTCGGCGCAGACAGACGTCGCCGGTTGCTGGCTAAACGTAAAAGACCATAACTCCCACCCAACTGTTCCTACCTCTCTTTGTAAGCTCTTTATCCCCGTAAGAAAACAGTCCTATTTTATTGTTCCCATCTTTGAGTCTAAGTGGTTCGTAAAACCCCGAGTTTACACAAACCGTCCTTTGACTGAGACAAAGAGAGATGAATTAAGCATTCTGTAAGCTAAGAGTAATCTTCTTATTGTCCTAGTGTTTCAATCAGGATGCGTGCCTGGGATGGCCATCCAAATGCTCATTAGAGGAACCTTCCCAATATCCATCGAATTCTATTACTTTACCGATGACGGTAGAGCTCACTAGTACTGAGATGAGTATAATGCCAGTAGATTTCTGCAGATCAAACTAGATGATAATGATCATTCGAAATTTTCTAGTCAAATCTTATTCTGCAGTGGATTTCGTGGTAAAGATGCTCCTGCATCCAGACTCAGCGGTTACCTCTGTTTAGGACATCCTACACTGCGCGCAACTCCGACAGAGGGCGAAAGCCGTAATTTCGGGTCCTGACTCCAAGAAACATCCTGCGATGATGGCCGGGAATCCGTTGGAGATGGTGTGGGCTTGTTTAAGAGGGCTGATAGAGCAGGAACGCCCTCCGGGGATTGAACATCCAATAACCTTGTTTTCAAATTAGAAAGTGAAGAGAACACTTTGTAAGCTTAGGTGATTTTTTAAACCGAATTCGGAAGAAGATTATCCGGTAACAGTCGGGAGAAGGCCACCAAAAAATACTGACAGCCAAAGCAGCCTGTCTTACGGGAAAGGTGGTAATAGGGGTTTTTGGGATGAGGCCTATGAATACGTGGATATGAGCCAAGGTAAATAAAGGTTGTTGGTAAATTTGCTTTTCGAGCCTAAATGTTCTACTTCGCCGGCATATAGCAACAGAAAATGGGCGCTATGAATTTAAAAAAAAACATTTAGCAGTGCTGTTAACGTAAACCACTTTAAGCGATCCGCCAGGCAGTCGAGCACGTCAGTTTAGGCGCCGAAGGCATCCTCCGCCAATGGGACGGTGGTCTGGGAAGTGTGCGAACTGCAGACACTGAAATTTAGTGTACGTGTTTCCCACGGCTAATAACGCTTTGCTGCCTAATCCCACGCGAGCATTGACGTAAACAAGGAAATTGCCAATGTAAACGATTAAGAAATTTAAAGGCTATTAGCAATCTGCCATAGTTGAAAAATAAACAACTGTAAATTAGTATGTGGTAGAATGGATTTAGAGGCAGTATATTTCCATAGCACTAATTATGTAGAAATGGTTGCGAGAAGGGAAGTAATTGTTTGTTACTGTTGTGTATCACTAGACGCAATGACTAAACCGAGTCGTCGTACTACGGTTACGCATCGAAGCAAGACCGAGGACATTTTGGACGATATAAATTCGAAAGATGTGATCGAATATTGTCAACGAAGGCGATGCTGCCAAAGCAAATGATGGGCAAATGCAATTATTGGATGAGACAACAAGTTCGCAGTCGTTTCCCAACTGCTCTAAGGTATGCTAGCGTAGATGAAGTTGCATATCGACTACTGTGGTCGCTCCCCAGCTGTCTAAGCTTACGTCGAGGTTGGTAAACCAAGGCTCGTTCCTCAACTGCTTGGGACTATGATAGTGTAAGTGAGGCAGCATGTCGACTGCATGTCAGATGAAACAACAAATAAGTAGGGATATAACCTACTCAAAAAGCTATAATAGGTATTATTTCTAGGCAACAGATATTTGGGTGCCCTCTCCCGATTGTTGCCGATTATCCTGTAGATTTTGTTGTGCTCACAAACCAGTGCGTGCTTAGCCGGCAGTGAGGGTTGTTTGCTAAGGCAACAAAGACTAAGGAACCCCCTTCGATTTCAGAAGACTGTTTGGAGAGCTTGCGTTTGTTGTGCGTCATTCCGCCATAATTACCTGAGTGGATCGATACCGACTGATTCCACCCATCTTTCTATATTTCCCACCTGTCACTTGCCCTGAAATATGTATTTTACTCGGTTTCTTCTATGAAAAAAATTTTAATTTGACTCCGGTTCCATAAAACTGTGCTAGCCTGATGAGAACTTATCGAAAGTAAATGCAAACTCGTAATTGGTGGCTCAAAGGTGTACACACAAAGTTCCCTCGGCTAAACTAAACTGAACAAACGGTCTTCTGGTATGTGAAGGTGATATAACCCCACTTATAAACAAAATGAGCAGGCTTGCATTTTGCCGTATTCCAGGAGTATGTTACCCGCATTGATACACATATGGGTAATTGCTAGTATGTACTTGACTGCAAAATCGCACAATGGAAATTAATGTATTAAGCAGGCGTGTGGCGATCTTATAGTAGATCGACGGTAGTTCTGTAGTTTTTTTAACCAATAACACCCAGAAATAGAGAGAGCAAAGGTGGTAATTAGCTACCTCATTGGGATGTTGCAATCGTTAAGAGGTCCACCGCAGGTTCCCTCCTAAAAATGCAAAACATCAAGGTTGATCGATTGAAAAGTTTGTAAATAACTGATAGTTTTCAGTCATACAGTCATAGAGATCAGGATGTTATGACAGTGGGCGTTCACCGATCAGGTTACGGAACGTGCTCTTTCCGTTGTGCCTTGGGGTTCATACTAGAACCCTCGCAGGCAGTCGCACAGCGACCATCTCATCTAGATCAGGATGTGTCTAAAAAGCTTTTTTAGCGAGCACGGGTGAAATTTATGGCTTACGAGTAGTGTAAATGGAAGCCTAAACTATTGATGTTCAGTATAATTCAGTATACATAAGAGTAATAGGCTTTGCTCTCAGAAGCCCTCTTAAGAACACGTTAATACAACATATGCTCTCTGCTAAATATTATCGTAACCGTTGAGACTGAAACATGGGAACCCTCTGGTGTCCAGGATAATGGGAGATAATAATAATAATAATAATAATAATAATAATAATAATAATAATAATAATAATAATAATAATAATAATAATAATAGACATCCACGTTAGCGGTAGGCGTGAACAAGGCGCCGGCCCGGCACAACAATGCTTTTCGTTCCGGTTGAATGATGTTTTTCAGGTAAATATTCATGCAGTCGATGTTCATATGTCTCTGTTATGCGCGATAATTACGCCAATTTAGTGGGTTACGACTAGAAGTACCTCACTTTGATTTCCTCCCCCGCCTTTTCCTGTGCAATCTGCGAAAGTCCGTTGTTATCGAAAGCAGTTCGGGGAGAAAGAGTCGACTGGTGTTTAATAACTAGACATTTTTTTGACAGTTAATTTAACTGGAATTCGAATTTGCTAATCGAAGCTATACTTGCAGGACCTCCGGGAGGAAACTCAATTGAAAAACAGTTCGTCGTCGTGAAGGCTTGAGTCAGGATAATCAATACTGGAACTTGAAAGTAAGTAAATTCATGTATATTTATCACACGCAACTTATGAAATAAGTCATAAAACGAACAGACTACTGGCTCCCAAACGGCCACGTGTGATAGTAGAAAAATCAGAAACGGAACGGACCTACCCTGGTGGCAGCCTTCCTCTCATTTGCGCTGCCTGCAAGTCGAATTTAGTATCAACAATTTTGGCTGCGGTGTTTCCTAGAACCGCCTAGGTGTTTTTTATTGGCCTTCAGACCGGAAGTAGGAGGATCAAAAACACTCACGAGTTTACAAGCACTTCGGTACTACGCGCGAAGAGTAAGCAGCTGCCTGCTTGTCGAGGTGTAAAAACGAACGTCTACTCACTCAGTTCAAGTAGTATGCATATACGCAAGTTCGGCGACTGGCTATGTGGGTGTGTGTGTGGCTGGTAATTGGGAAGCTTAGTACATCTCGAGATTACAATGAAGTGTTTTAAAGCACTTGATATGTTTCATGCCGGCAGAAGAGGTGACTGTTAGTACGCATGTTCGTACAGTCATTGGTCCTTCATACCGGGTTGTTGTATAGTTGTGATAGACCAAAACGGGGATCAGATTAGCTAAGAGCATGAGTTAAACGGGCAGTGCAGCGTCTGCGCGAGCCCATAACTACTGCTGCACATGGAGGGGGCGGTGGTACAGTCGGACCTAGACGTAATCCTCACGTCTCGTCAGCCGCTGCGTCCAACGTTATGAACAATTGTTTTTCTGGCTCGGACAATGTACTGATGAGTGGGAGAGGGAAGAGAGAGTGAGGCCGATCCTGGACAATCGGTTTCCTCATTATAATAAATAAGACTCGCTGAAATCTATCCCGTCAGGCTACCAGTCGTGGCTTGGAAGGCCGCCACTTAACGACTGAACTCAGGCCTAGTATCTCCTTTTCAATGGTTTTTTGATGATATTTTCACGCACTGCATCCGAAGCACCTACCAGAGAGCCTAGTACATTCTGCGAGGGCCAGGTCATGTGTGACGCGCGTACGCTGACTGTTTAGCTCCGTTGGCCACAGCGCGCGAGCCCACCTCAAGCCGTCTTGACTCTGTCCAGTCAACGGAGCCTGGCGGATGATGGAGGACAGAGCACGCAGTAGATGTTGCGAAAGTCGGTTTCGCTACAGAGCTCTTCACACGCAGGTCACCGGTGTGTGTGTGTGTCCACATTGGGAAGCAGGCTGCGGACGTAACTGGTCACGACGGTCAAACTGCCGTTATATTTAGTCAAGTCTACGCTTGACGGTAATCTTTCTAACAGCGGTGTTCTATTTCTCAAAATAAGCAGTGTCCATCTTCGGGTCCCCACCCAGATGGACAAAGTCAGCGGGTTTTGCAGGCTCACGGCGGCAGGCCGACGCACGCAGCAGCGGCTCGTCCCCCTCCTCCTCCTTCCCTTAGTAGTGTTGGCCGGATGGGGGCTTGTCAGCCCCTGGCGATGACGAGTCGGGTGTGCCGTGTTCAAAAATTCAGACCCACATGCATGCTAGCCCAGCAACAGCCCCAAGTCCTTCGGTGCTAACAAGCTAGAAGTGATCAGTCCAGTGCATTTGTGTCTGCAGTAACATATGTCCCCCAAACGGGCCACGTAGTAGATGCACTGGGCCAACACGGGGGTCATATCGCATTCTGGCAGGGGTTATCGGATTTGCGCACCATAACAGACGCCAACATTTCGGGGTGCGATGGCAGACCCGGTTGCCGGCAGACTTTGCGCACACTGGGACCCCTGCGGCCCTCGCCATTGTTGTTGTTGGTCAAAAACCTGGCCATTTTCTGCGTGGACCAGGGGGGTGTGGCGTGGAATGCCAAGGCGCGGCTCGACCGCGCCATCAGCCTGCGCCCTCCCCCGCCTCCGGTCTTCTTGACTCTCTCTTGACACCGGGTCCAGGCAGAGGAGGAGACAGTGCGGTAGATACTGTGCAAGTCTGCTATTGCTATAATCTAATTCGCGGTCAAGTAACCGGGCCTGCTCTCACCTTGCTGTGTAGCACACGGCAGACATCGTCGGAATCGACGGTCGAACTGTCGTCAGTAACAAATCTCGGCTCGTATGGAGGTGCTTAGATTTAAACAAGCTGAAACGGAATGAAGCTCACCTCCGTTGATTCCACAGCTTCATGTCTGGCTAAGAGTGCGTTTAGTGCCTCGGCGCGCGCTTCTGCCTGTTTCTGAAGCAAAAGACCCAAAGCTTAGTTTGCTACTCGATTATATGTTTGAAAAGTAGGAAAAGACACGTTATTCTGCAAAGTATTTTACAACAGGCTCTGCACGGATTTGTTTCTTTCTATCTTTTTTGCGGATGGGGGCATGGGTAAAGCAAGGGACACGAGCAGTTAGAGCCAGAAAACTTTTTTAATTATAAAATAGAACTGAATAGCCTCTAGTCGTTTACTTTTGCTTATCAAAGACAACTTAATTTTGGGGTCAAACAGGTATGTAGAAAAACTTGTTTCACCAATTTCTAGTGGGAAGGGAGGCGGAGGGGAAAGAGAGGGAGGAGGGG
>CACRXP010001034.1:0-21550 GCA_902702965.1 Spirometra erinaceieuropaei | reverse complement strand
GGAGGAGGAGGAGGAGGAGGAGGACTTGAGCTGAGTCTATTCATGAAGAACTAAATAGCCGCAGCAGGCATACTGGGCAGTGGCTACTACGTTGTTCTGAATCGACTCTTGACTGGGGATTTTAAAATTATCTACAAAACGTCGTATTGTGTTTGCTAACAAGTGGGAAAGCTTTAAGAATTATGGGGCCGTTTACCTTCAACATCTCAACCATGAGTTGCCTTCTCTGCAGTTCTTCATTGATGTTGGAAATCTAAAATGTTTGCATGATTAAAGCTTCAAAATCAGCACGAAAATCACTGGAAATGCGATTTAAATAGTCTGCATGCGTGTTTCTTTAACTAATTCACCGATTTTCAGCATTGCATATTGTTAGCATGGAAGTTGTCGCTCCACGAAAATTCACGATAAGAACTTCGAGATTTTTGATAGGCATTGCATTTTTCATGAAAAAATCCGTTCCCGAATTCAGGTCGTGCTGAAACCCCCTTTTTGATATATTTTTTCAGTTTTCCGAGTTTCCTGTGACACTGAGACGAAGGGCTGCCTTTAAACCTTATATTTCACTGTACTACCAATCTAAACTTACAGAAGCTTCGTCCCCTGTAATAAAAACCTATAAGCCGGACTCAGTTCGCAGTTTTCTTCTACTTGTGACACATCCGATTTCACATTCTAAAGCAGATTCGTATACGCACTCAAGGAGGCCCGAAGTAATTATCAGTCACTAACCATAGTTAACGAAAACTAACTGCCTACTGAACTCGCATAAGTAGACACCCGTAGGTGTAATTAACGTTATCGTACAACAAACTCCTCGCCTAAAGGCAAATCAAACACTGAGAAGACGGTAGCCTTGTGGGCATGTATCCTTTCAAGTCGTACCTAGCAACTACGGACAAACAGCACAACACAGAACTGCACACGCAGCCTACGGTTCTTGGGTAAAATTGCCCTTCTAAAAGTTCTACAGTTTGGGAAAAAAGACTTAACTAAGACTGCACGTTAGGAAGACTGTTTGCTTACTTGAACACTATTAGCGTTAAAACTTCTTTATTAGTAAATGCGAATAATTTGACCACTTTCATTGTGAACAATTTTCTTAAGTCTTTTAGATCGTGTTACTTTACAAAACGTGTTCCTTGAAAGAAATGGAAGCAGATTTCTGAATAAAATGCCCCACCGCACTGAGCGGCGCTTTGTTTTAAAGCAACGTGGCCGGCTAATTTAATTCAACGTGAGCAAAGTGGCTTTACATGTGGAGTATCTACCCAGTTAAATGTCGCACATTAAAAAAATTTGGCCTCAACCCTGATGTGATTCGTTTGCGGAAGAAAGTATTTAGTTTGTTTGTTTAAGAAAGTAGCGCGTGAGTTAGTGAGGATGATGAGCGGACGTTTAGCGCTAAACCGGAAGACTCACCATCAGAAATAAACCGGAGAACGATTTGGTACTTGCCTACCCTTAGCTCTTCTAACCGCCAATGGAATACATTAGCGTTGCTTTCCTTATCAGGCTATTTGCTCTATTCAATGATGAATGTCATATCTAATGGTCCATATTATGGTTGTTGCCTCCGCTTCCTTGCCGGCTGTGTCTATCTGACAGTCCGCCGTAAACATAGAAAACAACTAGTGACTCCTGTGTGAATTTACTTGCTGTTGCAAGACCGCAAAATATACTGGTTTAAACTCTGTTCTATCCGAACCAGAGCTCACAAAAATTGTTTTTGGATTCTTTCAGGAATAAGATATCGTTTACGTGAGGTACTAGTACTGATACCATAGAAAAATTTTAATGTGTTTCAGACATTATGATGGGATCCTTTGTGACTGAGTTGCTAACCAGCCATCTATGGCAAGGCCACTCACAAAGAATGCACCAGCTTTACTCCATGTATTTGCCCTGCTATTTTAAATATATAATGGCGGGGGGCGCTCACCGATCGTTCTTACGGAACTCACTCGTTCCGTTGTGCCTTATGGACTCTCTCTCTCGAGCCAAACCAGCAGCCTCACAGCGGCGCATGATATATAGGCAGAATGATATTACCGACAAAGACAAGGGAGACTGGAATGGCCATTTCTGGCTTATTAGCCGTCGTCAGTCAGTCATACCCAACCCCGAAGTGTGAAACACCCGAAGCTCGAACTCGCGACCTGTTTGTTAGAAGTCCACGCCTCTAACCACTGAGCCACGAGCCCGTTGCCCAGTCGGTTTTCGTTTCAGCTTTAAAAATTTTTCTAAGGAAAGTGGTATAAGTGACTTCTTCATTAGGACATGAGCATATGTACCCCCAGCACTACGGACAGCCCTGCGCTGAATTCCAGGGTGGTTCCGTGTCCAAATCTTTACCCTAACATGAACCCCAACCACAATCCCATGCCTTAATATCCCGGCCGTAACCCCAACACTAGGTCCAACTCTAGCCTTAACGCTGGAATTTACAGCAAGTAGATAACTACACAATTGCATACTACTGACTGCCCGTTGGTGGTTTGTGAATATAACGCGGTTATTCCGCAGTAGCTGGTGGATTCCAGCTCAACTTTTCATTTTAAATTTCGGACAATGCCTGAAAAGGTCTGTTCCGAAGGATTTACTCCAGGTTCGCGCATTAATTTCCTCGGAAATTAAACAAGGCAATACGGCGGTCCCCAGTCCCGTATCCAAACAGTTAGGGTCAGGGGCAACCCAGCCCAACCTCCCTGCTAAAAAGAGGAAGGTTGGGCTTAGTGGTGGGCTTTAAGTTAGAACAAACGAAAAGGCGCCTCCCTGGAATTTAGCACAAAACGGCCTATAACATGCGGGGTTCGTATTCTTACTTCCAACCACTTCTTCCGTTTGCAGTAGATCGAAGGATTACGGAGACGGCTCATGAGCACCGGAGCATACTCTGAGTTGAGGGTTGTTAGAGCAATCTGTGAAATTGCAGGCCAAACATATTGGTTATATCATGCAAGACGAGCAGTTCGGAGTAGACGGATTCACACACGGAGAAAACGCAGGTCACCAACTGGGCATGAACCTCCTTTTTTCCTGATTCCGCGCTGGATTCTATGTAAAATAAACTATGGAAGTCATGCGTGATGGTTCCACGATGTTCGTTGGTATTTAAAGTTATCTTCCATTGAGGACGGTTTATTTTCGATCTGGGCGAGGTTCTAACCGTACTTTGTCACATAAAATAATGTGGTAGATGATCTTACGAAACACGTCAAATGAGTCTTATGCAAAGTGATATCTGAGTCTGTGTAGACGGATTAGTTACTAAGGAAGTAATTGGAGATTTGATTTCCATGATGAAAGAAGAAGTCCCCCCTTGTGTCAGTAGTAATCGCTATGTGACTGCCTGCGAGGGTTCTAGACTAGGCCCCTAGGCGCGATAGGATGAGTGTGTCCTGCAACCTGATCTTGAACGCCCTTTCAATGATAGTTAATATTCCTGATCGCAGTCGACGGGGCAACATAACCGTTGCTCAGTGGAAGCGCTTTGGACTTAATGCTGGATGAGCAGAGTACTCGCGTTCGAATTCCAGGGGTTCGAATAAGGGCTGATGGCACTCCGGTCTCCCTTGCCTTTGTCGGCAGTCCTCCTAGAATAATGCAAGTTTATTTTCTACCCGTCGTCCTAAAGATGAGCGAGACTCCTTACAACATCAAGTGTTTTTGAGTGCTGTCACAGACTTTAGCTTTGAGAAGGCGACCAGCGCGCGCACGCGTTCGAAAAGCAACTTTCTGATGATGCACTTTCTTTTTCAAGTCAGGAAACTTCCTTAGTACAGTTCCTTTGTAGGCCACGGTTCACTCAACACTGACGTCATATATCTGGGAGGGCATAAGTGATGTGATCACGGGTAGCGCGACCAGACATTACACTTCGTAAGACGCTTGCCTGTGGTCAGCTCAGAAAGTCGGTTCTCAGGTTACATTTCTTTTGCACCTCATCACAGCACATATGTTCGAAAATGTCCCCCGCTACATTGTGAATATTCACTTTTTATACTGGACATGTATGAGTGTAACTTTGCATTGATAAACTGTTACAGACCCTGTCCATGATCCCCAAAATGCGTGCATATATTTATGCGCATAGACTTAAGGTTAACTAAATGTGTCCTCACAGTTACACATCTCGCGAGGTCATTGTCGTCTCTACATTCAAGGTGAATACCGGAAGTGCAGGTACACCAACTTTCATCCGAAACCCATTTTATGCATTCTTGGCTCAGTTTATAAACAAGGTGCTTGTTTAAGTTGTTTTTTTTGACCAGCTAATTGGGATCGATGGGACCTGAACATCTCCATCGAGTAGCAGAATGCATGCGACGATTTCTACAGGCAACCCATTAATGTCTGTGCTTTATCAGAAAAACGCAGAACTGTGTCAGCATGTTAGAATTAAAAATAAGTCTAAAGTATTACGCTGCCGATCAAGATACTTTATTCTCAAAAGTACACACTTTTGGCAACCTGCTTTGCGATTTTTGAAACCCATCTAGACAATTCGATCATCACAGACGATGGTGTCCCCACCAAACAAGTACGCGAAGGAAGCACCTGTTGAGTTGTTCCGCGCGATTTCAAAAACTTTGTGAATTTTTTAGAACTCTGTGGACGTAATACCGTTTAAAGGAATAAAACATGAGAACATTTACTCGGTTACTGAGCGTGTGAGTTAACCACCATGCGGAGATGGCTTTTTGCTGAAAAAATGGGTAGGCAGGAAAACGATACTGGGCTGGTCCTTTTTCAGGCTGCAGAGACCGCTTTTCCTCACTTTCGCTGAACCCCTTAACTCAAGCACTACCGTAGGTGACGTACAGTAGATGTGCTAACTCGTGAAATGTTAGCTGAAATTCTGTAATGCGTTTTCGGCTCAAAAAGATTGCTTAGGTAGGGTGTAGCATAATTCCATGATAATTCAGTAGCTTAAGGATGCCGGCGCTGGAATAAAAATCTTCTCAGTCGCCTACACAAATTAAACTCGGTAAAAAATGATGACTACAATAGCATGAATTTTTCTCATTGATTTTCGATTTCCCTAGAAATTCTAATATAAATCATCGAAAATCTAGATAAAAGCATTCATTTTTTACTCATTCAGTATAAAATTACCTCATCTTCAAGGTTTATATTTAGAAGAAGAGCATAATTTGGTTTTAAAAAATTTCTAATTATGAGATTTTTAAGGCGGCGAAATGACCGTTCATCCCACATTGTGTCTCTGTATGTGCCAATGTGGCTTGTAAAGTTTACAATGTGCCCAAATACACTGACAGATTTCATGAACCCCTACATGGTATCCTCTTAATATCGTATAGAAATGTGTGATTTTCACCTGTGGTTTAGAAACTCTGAATGCAAATGTAACGGCAGATCGAGTTCAAACTATTCTGGACTTGGAAAAGATTTAAAACCGAATTATACCCTTCATTCAGGTATAAAATCTGAATAGGACGTAATTTTCTACCGAACGAGTAAAAGAATGAATATTTTATGCAAGTTTTCTATGAAATACATTTGAATTCATAAGGACATCGAAAATCAATTAGAAAATTGTGTGCTATTTAAACAGTTCTTTTCGTCGTGTGTAATTTTTGCAGGCGGCCAAAAAAGGTTCGTTCAAAATCAGGCATCCTGAAGTAAGTAAATTATCGTAGTGTTATGCTACACGGTTATTAATACCACAACCCAGCTTAGGCAATCTTTTTGAGCCAAAAACACATGACAGAATTTCGGTTAACATTTCATGAGTTAGCACATCTACTTTAATTAATGAAACTTTAATCGAGATTAGAAATACTTCCTCGGTAAGAAAGGATTGTGTAGGTTAAACTGTAATAATGATTAGCATGTAGCATAATTCGGAAACCTTTCAACTACGTTTTTGAATTAGTGTCTCTTCGTCCGCCTGTATGAGTCTTACCCCTAAAATGGCCGTTTACAGTTTGATTCCATTATATTGATTTCCGATGCTTTTTATATGCACTTTTTTACCGAATATGTCCAGAATTTCTCCGCCACATAGGTATTTTGTACAAAAATTACGACTCGGCGAAAGGGTGTCTTCGGTTTCAAAATGCGCAATTCTGAGATATACAAGACCTAAAATTTCTGTCCAAATTGCAACGTCTCTGTTCGTTTATTAATGCTGCCTATGAAATATGCAACACAGTTCGTAAAAATAACGCAATTTTATGAGAACTGTATTGGTCTTCCGTCATGGCATATGAGAATACACTATTTTCCTTAAACAGAAAATGCACAGCCTGTAGATGCGAAACCTGAAATACAATTATAACCACAGACCTGATTGAAAATTATTCGGGAGCTGACAAATTCTTGAAACGAAAAAATACCCTTTTCACGAGCCAAAAGTTTAAAAAGACGCACTATTCTAGAGAATGTTTCCGGAGAAGGTGGTTTGTGTGGATAAATGCTTTAAAATTTTTGAATCTTAAGAAAATAGATAATTAATGGAAAAATGCATATTACATAAATGGTCATTTTTTACGGTGGAGCTTTTTGCAAGCGGACAAAGGGAGGCGGATTGAAATGATCGCACTCCAGATTAACTGGATGTTAATCAGTGTTACAACTCCTGCAAACCGAAAGAACGTTTCTGGATTTCGTTTAGAATTTCATGAGCTACGTCACTTGACTCGAAGACGTTTAGGGACCTAAAAGCCTTAAACGATGTCCCAGGTAAAAATATTGCATTAAAAGGTCCTTTCGGTTGCCTTTGACTGATTTTATCCTTTTCGCCTTGATTAACAACGAGGACGACTAACGCTTTGTTTCTGCATGGTAACACAGTGATTGCCAACTGCTTTTCATTATGTTCAACGGCCGTGAGACGACTACAAATGATACCTAAGTGCTGTACTTCTAAACTCCTGACTTTTTTCTGTCCTTGCTTAATTTCCGTGTGGTCGAGGACAGTGTTCCTCCTCGCGGGCAGAGTTTACGCCTGTCACTTGCGGTCTTACCATGTGCAACAAGAAAACTCTATATATTACAATCAGCCTATCAACGATTATTGTGGAGATGCGACTACGCTTTCAGGCATCATATCGCCAGCAACTAGACGTTTGCCAAATGAGAAGAATTTCGGATGCCAGTCATATCTTGATTTAGATTAAATGATCTCTTACTGAATGGTAAATCTGACTTACATTGTTCTTTGACTTGGATATCAGTCCGTCTGAAAGAAAAAACAAGAAAAATCAATATTATTGACAACTGAAAGACTTCCTATGGGTTCATAAATATCTGGCTTTTTGGCCGAAGCCGTAATAAAGAAGTTAGAAGCTACGGCGCTTCCCATTATTAAATCGGAAATTGTGGTTGCGCTACGTAGGTGACACATTTGTTATTACCAAAAAGATCAACCTGGACTACTCCACAACAACGTCGACTCCAATTTTACAGGAATTCAGCTTCCCTTCGAGGCTTAAGCTGATGGGCAAATCCCATTCTTAGATGCCCTTGTACAAAATAAGGCTGATGGAACGCTGCAAGCCCCAGTTTGTCGCACATATGCATACCCCGTAGTCATCATTCACTTTAGGAGCAAGCATCCCATTCCCCACAAGTGCAGCTCTGTCAAAAGCCTGCTAAATCGAGCCAAAACTCATTGTTCCAACAAAGACTTTCATTTGCCAGGGATAAAACAACTTTTAAGCTACTTTTCCAGAGTGGATATACTCCTGACTTTATCCGTCGAGGAACATGCGTCGACAACACTTCAAGCAAAGGGAAATTTTCAGAGCTACGGCCACCCAGTCTTTAAAACCAACCGGCTGGTGAACTTTCTCTCATGGGTAGAGTGTACCTGAGCTTGTAGAAAGTCAGTTGGAAAAAACACCAAGTACGGATAACGCACAAACATACGGCCAAGTTACGAACCCAGCTAGGTTGGCAATTTACACAAAAATGAAATCGTCTACAGAATACCGTGTACGATTGCGATGCTGTCTATTGGGGCCTAACCTGGGAACCTTTCCTCACTTGTGCGCAAGAGCACCAGCTAGCGGTGAAGAAACGAGGCCATTTATCCCAGGTAGCCATGCATACAGTGAAATTTTTGCACGGGAAAAAACCCTCACCGTTGGCGCCTGTCTAACCAATACCCTCAGAAGAAGCATGTATTAGCAAGCATATCTATCTGGATGCCACATACAAATTTCACAATGTCGAGTGGAAATGCGGACAGACAATACAGACTGGGTAACAGAAAACGCAGACGCCTATCTGCCTGTATATATATATAAGCCGAATAACATTTGCGACAAGTACTAGCCTATATCACTAGCCGCTCTGCGACGAATCAACTACTGCGACCCCTAAATACGACTGTTTAGTTATCCCAGACGACTGCCGAATTTCATTAGGGATCACGACTTTGTTGAATGAGAAGACAACCCGAGTTAACCTGGGCCGCCTACGCAATTACATGTCACTTTCTCCGTAGGACTGTTTTGATTGAGGTTGGGAAGGGGATTTGATTATTAGAGCGGTAACTACCGGGTGTGATGACACACGTCCGACATCCTCATCTGGTTTAGATCACAGTTAACACAGTGTGGACGCCATGCTGAGCACGACCTCGTGGAACCAGTCGACTAATAAGCAACCTCCCCTATCCGTTTTCCGTGCTGAACATTGCAATTAACAACGCGGGGAGCATCCTGACGAATTGATCCAAGTGCCCATGTCAGTGAACCAAACGGTTCAGCAATTATTACATTTAGAACCAACGTGAGTGATGAGATTGCGACAACTAGCGGCCAGGTCATCAAGCCAATATCCCGTCACCTGCAGCCATCTGTGACAGAATTGGGAGCTGTCATTTTTGATAAATATGCAGTGGCATGATGATCGCATCCTGCAAACACCGCAACGAAGTCAGACTTGGCTATATAGCCCCACCTGAAGCGGACTAACCCATCCACTTGTAATAGGGGACTGGCGGTGATAGAGGTTTTAACAGGTGGGGCCGCAGAACGCGAAGGCGAGGAGGTCAAGTAGTGGTAGGGGGCGCTCCCCTGTCGTTCTTACGGAACGCACACGTTCCGTTGTTCCTTACGGGCTCCCTCTCGAGATCAACCAGCAGCCGCACAGTATGTTATTACCGACAAAGACAAGGCAGACTGGAATGGCCATTTCTGGCTTATTAGCCGTCGTCAGTCAGTCATACCCAACCCCGAAGTGTGAAACACCCGAGGCTCGAACTCGCGACCTGTTAGTTAGAAGTCCACGCCTCTAACCACTGGGCCACGAGCCCGTTGCCCTGTTGGTTTCGATGGGGAATATACAATGGTAGGGGGCGCTCGATATTCCCGATCGAAACCGACAGGACAACGGGCTCGTGGCCCAGTGGTTAGAGGCGTGGACTTCTAACTAACAGGTCGCGAGTTCGAGCCTCGGGTGTTTCACACTTCGGGGTTGGGTATGACTGGTTGACGACGGCTAATAAGCCAGAAATGGCCATTCCAGTCTCCATTGTCTTTGTCGGTAATAACGTAAGTTCAAGCAGTTGTATGCAAAAGGAAGGCTATTGGTAATGCGCGGTTGTACTTTGAGTGGTTGAGAAATAGGTGCCCTAGCCCCTAACTCTAACCCCTAAGCTTGATCCCTAGCCGTAACGCCTAATCCTTACCCTTAACCATAACCCTAACCCCAACCCGAACAGTATTATGTCCATCAGGTGGGGCTACAAAACCACATCTTGCCCAGATAAGTACTCTTCTCTGATGCTAACTCTGATAAAGGGTTAGATTTTGAATCCAAAGCGTCAGGCAAATAAAAGTCTCCGTCTGACGAGCGCTCTTCCTTCCTGGTAATCGCATTTTGCTATCTACTCATTTCACCTGTCTTCTCAAGGACCTCTGAACAGGGGACGTGTCGCTCAACGCTCAGCAAAGGACAGTGTTGAAACGGGTTCTATTTTCTACTTTTAAGCATGCTGGGATTGGTCTTGAATCTAGAGATCTTTCGTGCAACATATCGAGCACAAACTGTAATGGCACGCATCAGGGAAGTACACAACTACATCGGAATAAAGAACGGTTCACAAGGACTTAATTCAGGAGTTCATCAACCTAGTTTTCCATGGTTTGACTTTACTTCTGACCCAATGGCAGACAAAAAGATACCGACGCATCCTAGGTGTTAGAACTCACGCTGCAACCCTCACAGCTGGTTTAATCGTGAGGCGTAACCGGGGACTATAACCCCAATCGAAAAAACCAGGAAGGGCAAACAACCCAGGAATAAAAATGTCGGTATGGACAAGGAAGACTAGGATGCCAGTTGTGATTTATTAGCTGCCGTCAGTCAGTCATACCCAGTCACTACACACTGGTTGGTCGCCATGCAACATTCCAAGTCTCAAAATCCCGTTATACTTTATTTATCGACTTTTAAGGGGTCGGGTCTTGATGCAAGTTAGAATTGGTCATCATCCGGTACGTCTTTTGACTTCTGAGAGTATTTGGTCCCGTTCAAAGCGACGGCGGCACGCTTCTTGTTCGCGAGTGTAATGACGAACTTTTCTGTCCGTCTTTGGAGTACAGCATTTGGTTTAGGAGCCACGAGGAGTGAGTAAACTTGATCTCTTCTGCATTGCATCCGTTTGATTTGGAATCGAGTTTACTGCTGCGATCATGTTAACATATTTACCGTCGGCTGCTTCAAAGGAGGTCTCATGTCGTAACACTCGTATTTGCTCCCCCGTGGGTTCCTCCAGCGACATGCTATGCACCAGTTTGGCAGTTTAGGATGGCGTTACGTCAGAGTAGTCTGCAAAAAATGCCACTCCATTGCTGGAATACGTACGACTTCCTATTCACAGGCTTTCTCACTCACCCCAATCGTAGGAGACGTGTGCCGTTCTCGACTGTGTTCACAGCACCTATTCTGATCGTGTCAGTCTTGGATGATTGTCAAAGACATTTACTCGGGCCATGAGCCTTGACAGAGAGTACTCGACACTTGAAACCGATTGGGCCATTTCGAAGTAAACTCCAGCTCATCTTTTATTCCCCACCCCCTGACGTAGCCGAATGTCCCCTGTTGCGTAAAAAGGGCACTATATGAAGATGTAACCATGCGCTACGAATCCATTTCATCCCATGTCGCTTCGTCTAACTCTAGCCTAAATTTCATTAAAACAGACTTTTCGGAAATAACAAAGGGATTTAGGATAAAATTGCCGCTTTCGTCGTTGTCCTGTCGAAAAGAACACAAAACCCGTCTCTTTTCAGACACTTCGAGTAGCTTATCAAAGTCGAGTTTCCTCTGTCAAGGAAAACTACGCATATTTCAAAGCTTAAGTCAGGCTGCGAAGTACAACTATCAGACTTCAAGCAAACGCGACAAAATTAACTACTATAGACCTTGATCGGAACTCAAACGGAACTATGACTTTGTATAAGGGCATAGAGCAAACTTTCTATACTTCATGATCCTCCTGTTCAATAGCAGTAGCACCCTATGTAAGCACAAACTCACACACGCAGGAGTCGAAGTCCAACTGACCACTGCTCGATTTTCGATTCGGTACTTTATTGCCTGAGTTGCCAGGACACCAACACCGATTGCGTAAAATTGGGTATTTACTCTTTTTAACTCTCTATACGGGCCTACCGTTGCATGAGTTACGTTTGTTGTATACTTGAAAGTAAGTGGTTGTAGTTGGTCCCAGAGGTAGTGTTATCAGATGTGTTCGTTTGCACTGCAATAGTAGGCATAATCGGCAAACTATTGTCGCTCGGCTGTGATGCTTAGGGATAACGCTCCACTTCGCACTAAACTTCGAAAAGCAATACCTGGAATTTGAACCCCTTTCTGGAATTATCAGTGGACTTTTAAAAAATATATGCAGTTGATAACTTATAGTCAGCCAAGTAGTGTGGTGAGTGGATGTGGTTACCGAGGCCCCGATAATCAGATTGCGCTTGAGAGAGAGAGCCCATAAGGCACAACGGAACGAGTGAGTTCCGTAAGAATGATCGGTGAGCGCTCTCGACCATTGTATATTCCCGATCGAAACCGACAGGGCCACGGGCTCGTGGCCCAGTGGTTAGAGGCCTGGACTTCTAACTAACAGGTCGCGAGTTCGAGTCTAGGGTTTTCCACACTTCGGGGTTAGGTATGACTGGCTGACGACGGCTAATAAGCCAGAAATGGCCATTCCAGTCTCCTCTGTCTTTGTCGGTAATAACATACAATCAGATTTTTCTTGACAAATTATGGCAGTGTTAACCCACCTTAGACAACGTAAATGCCATTTACAACCAATTCAATGTCGTGAGTGCATCCAAAACAGGCGCACAAGTTCAGCAAGGCTGTAAACAACAGCTGATAAAGACAAGTTAAACACGTTTAGTCCTCAAAAAGATGTTTCAACGCAAGCGGGCACTAACCTGGTTTCTGGTAGTGAATGCAGGGTTTAGGACCTCCCAAGAGGCCTGCGACACCTTCAGCGTCGCCGGCACCACGAGCACGGTTTCGAGCGGCGGCCAGGCGTACCTGAAAGAACTCCTCCATCGCGGGGCTGGAGTAGCCGTTTCCCTGTTGGTAGCCGTCCGCATTTTTCGCAGAATTCGGATAAACCGTCGCCACTGCAATGCGTTGGTAGCAATGGACACGAAGAATTGTTAGGTAGAGTGATGGGGGGGAAGGGGAAGAGACAGTCATTCTGTTCAGTTCTGAAGGTAGCATTTTCGACTCAGGCAATCTGGGAAATCGTGCTGTAATTAGGTGTGTCTAACAAAGCCTTAAGACGGTCTCCAATGGTGAGTGAACTGGATTTCGCACTAAAACTAACTAATCAGGTGGGAATGCGCGCTTTAAACGCAACCAGTGAACAACCAACCCACCGACATTGACGACAACCTTCAGAGAGGTCATGTAGATCAGCTCGTCGTAAGCCAATCCTTGCGAACTAAAAACCTGACAAGGCAACAGTAGGTTGTGTAACCCCACCTCTCAACTAAATTTAACTGTCTTACTATTGTTTATGAAAAGGAATATGCACAAGTATCCTTAAGGTATAAATAGGTCGGGCAAACGCATTCAACAACGGAAACCGTTCAGAGATATCAAGGAAGCAGAGCAGTTGTGGAAAAGTAAACGAAAACGCAGTCGGCGATCCTTGCAACACCCATAGTATGATGAGTACCGTGGTGGCACAAAAAGGTTTAACTACTTCTCCGGATGAAATAAGCAAGTCACAGCGTGCGAAATCAACAACAAAAGGCTGTGCAAGTACATTGGGGTAACTAGGAAATGAAGGTAAGACAAAGGAGGGGACGCGAGAATATCATACCAAATAATTTATCACTAAAACGTTCTACTGAAACAACTCGGTGCTTGCGGTTATATCAAAGTGTTAGATAACACACAAAGGGGGACTGCCGGTCGCTGTGAATATATAAGCAAAAGAAGGCCTTCTGAAACAAACATAATAATTACCTGTACATGCTAAGCCCAGTGGGGTTACACAACCTATCCTTACTCATGGCACGACCCCTCTTGGCGCTAACACCCAGTGGACACAATTCTCAGTTTCCCTCTCAACGAGGAAGGAACAGGTCTGGCGGCTTCTGTGTGTGAGCGAGCCCCAAACCGGAAAGTCTGCTAAGTTCCTAGGCCTTAAAGTGCATAAGTTATCCAATCACTTAGACATTAAGAGAGTTTAACTGTTAAAAATTATGACAATTCTTGTGCTCGTGGTGGCAATCAGAATCCTTCATGAAACTAAAATGGTCTTGTCTAACTCGATGTTCACTTTCGTACTGAGCTACATGACCCTCTGCGACAAAAGAAAACTAAGTGTTCGGTCACATTTTCGCCTGCGCCGGAATTAGTGAAACTTTCACTCAATCTTTACGCATATTTTTCGGACGAGAAATGAGGTCGCATAAGTGATATTCACTCACTGCTTATCTGCACCGGAGTGGGCGGCAGTTCGGCTTTCGCATGCGATGAAGCCTACCACGTGCTCCACGAAGTGGACCTAGTATTGGGGACTTGCGCAGTATTTACTGCACCCACTCTCTCTCTCTCTTCTCCCTTCCCTACCTTCTCCGGTATAAAGACAGCGGGCACAGTGACTGACCAGGCCAAATAGACCGTCTATGCGTGTCACGCACGGCCATGTCCCCACTGTATGCGCCATGCTTTTGTAGAGGCGACTTGGATTCCACATCCATGAGTACGCTGTGGAGGGTACATTAAGCTGGGGGCCACTGCGGCTAACTCCTACATCGCGGGTAGCATACAACTTGTGGGGAAGTTTACGGTAAAGTGCTAGATGAGAAGAATTTATGTCTACCGAGCGGTTTTCTGTTCTTATCAAAGTAAGTACTGTTTCCCTAAGAGCAGGGGGGAAGTGGCCTATTTCTCGAGGGAGAGCTTCAAAGTTACTTTAAAAAGGTTGTTTGATTAGGGTTAAAAGTATCGCCCTAACTGTTCAAGTGGTCTGGCATGTAGATACGAAATCTTCGTATTCCAGGTCGCCTTGAGCTAAATTGCGGGGGAGGTGTTAGGGTCGGGGTTAGCTTTGGGGTTCGAATGGTCAATGCTAGGCTGAGGGATAGGCATAGGATAGGGGTTTGAAATCGAAGGGTTAGCGTTCGGGTAGGACCTAGTATTATATCTAGAGTTCGAGTTAAGACTGGGACACGAGAAAGGTACCCAAACCGGGATTTAGCGCAAAGCCGTCTATAGTACGGGAGGTTCCTCTCTCCCTGTCTGACCTACCCGAATTCTCCCTACCCAGCTTTTCGACCATTTAAAAGGTTATGAAATATCGGGGAGTGCCGAGCATGTACGGTTAAGAATTGCCTCTGATGTTTTCGGCAAAAACACCAGCAAACCTGCAAAATTGATATCCGTTTCAAAACTTCGGAAGGAGTTTAGCAAAACGTAGGCTCTACAGAGTTTTTTGGGAGAGAGGAGGGTTCAGGTCTAAGAACCGCGAACCTGGCTTGTTGGGATGTTCCGATGGCGCAAGCGCGGAGTTCACTTGTGCCCCACAGTCGGAGTCGCCACCAGCCCTGCAGCCAAATGCGCACGCGCGATTGAAGGCTAAAAAGGTAACAAAGATGGGTTTTTGAACTTGTTTCCGGATGTATTGGGATAGAAAAGACTCAACTGATGGTTCCGCTTTATGTATATATCGTAGCTGAAAGCCAAAATCTATCAGATTCATTTCGGCGTTTGATAAAATCTCTTATATCAAATTGTTGGGACCAGACGGGGTGATAGGGAATTGAGTGGGCATTGTGTCCATATGCAGATAGATCGGGACGCCAAGCAAGTAAGGAGTCCTTCGTTTACAATCCCGCGTTAGATCGACTGGGTTTTTAATCTAAGGACATTTTAATCATGCCGATGACTGATGCCAAGTTAGCAACTTGCATACTTGCTTCAGTTGCATTGTGGTCACACGAGTGGAACTCTCTCATTTGCAAAAGTACTGGGGACGCAGAGCAGTTTTTTTATTTTGTATGTGCAGTTTACACTTTTGATGAATCAGACGCGTTTAACTCTGTGAATTTTCCTACAATTCCACGAGAATCGTTTGAAGGGCATACTTTCTGAAATCGAGAGGGTTTCCAAAAGTGCCATTCAGCCAAGGACGTAGAGGCCCGGGAAAGCACCTATCAACTGTTTGATTTTTAGACTCGATTGACCCCCCCCCCTGATATAGGTGTTTCCCCCACCTAACTCCGCCTCATCAAATTCTTTCAAGCGACACTTCGGGATTGCACTGAACCACAGCGCTAGTGTTCTGACAGGCTTACTCTCTACACTGTTTCTTAGGTTTATTCCATTTGGGCTTGCGGGGCCGCCCAATGTCAGCTGATTAAGGGCTCGCCTCAACTTTTCCAGGAGAGTGTTTTTGCTCTGTACTTTCGCACAACTTGTTTTGAACGAGAGACAACTGCACCGAGAACAGCGATCATCTATCCGCTGACTTCTGAAACTCCATCTTAGCGGCAACACTTTCTGGCGATGAATGGTGCTGATGCCGTCTCCCAGGATGTTATCGACCCGCGCGAAGTTGTGTCTCCTCTAAATGTGGACAGCAAAACACAGTTTTATTACCGACATAGACAAGGGAGACCGGAATGACTACTTCTGGCATATTAGCCGTCGTCAGACAGTCATACCCAACCCCGAGGTGTGGAACATCTGGGGCTCGAACTCGCGACCTGTTAGTTAGAAGTGCAACGCCTCTAACCACTGAGCCACGAGCTCGTTTTCCTGTCGGTCTCGATCGGGAACATACAATGGCAGGGGGCGCTCACTGATCGTTCTTACGGAACTCTCTCGTTCTGTTATGCCTTATGGTCTCTCTTTCGAGCTCCCTTGTCTTTGTCGGTAATAACAGTCTGCCTATATCGCGCGCCTCTGTGCGGCCACTGGTTGGGCTCGAGAGAGGACCCGTAAGGCACAACGGAACGAGTGAGTTCCGTAATAACGATAGGTGAACGCCCCTTTACCAAAACACAATGTATATACTAAAGTTTTGCACTTACTGTCTATCGTTATGAACGCACTGATTATTTGCTCGACAAGGTTTCCCGCTTCTAGCTGACGGGTGGTCGTACTCGATAGAGTACTTTTCAGGGGGGTGGCAACCACCATAGAAATACTCGGTTTGCATTAACAATCAATGGTTGGGCTGCAAACGCATTTGCGAAGAGCACTAGCGATAATGTTGAAATGCAATCCAGACAACAGGAGGACATGGTTGTCGAATTAAAATCCGTTTGTAGCGTCTGAGCGGTGAGAGTGCACTCAGTCCTCCAATCATCAGGCCATATCCCGACTTGTAAGGAGAAGACAGACGTCACCAGAATGAGGGGTTCATTGCGAATTGTCCTTTAGGGCGGCAGTGGCCGCTGATGAAGCCAAGGCTGATTTTGGCTGCGTCCAGTCGTGTCTGAGTGTCCACTCGACAGTGGTGGCAGCTACTTTTGGAGGTTCGAGGGTGGTGTGTGTCGATTTGTCGAGGGTCGATTTTCACGTGACGCGTGGGCGGCTGTGACCCCGTGGATGCATGTGCGTCCCAGCTGGAGTCGGTCGATTGCTCGCAGGTGAGGGGGTCTGGAACCGCTCACTGCGAGGGCGAATGATCTTGACGCAACGGGGCCTTGGTCAAGGACGCCAGACATGGCCATGATGGCCGTAGACAACACGTTCGATGAGTATTCAAGCGCGTAAAAAACGGGACCAGATCGCACCAGACTCAGATATTGATGAGCACACCATCACGCTAAGAACGTCTCGAGAGCTGTCAGTCGCCTTTTCGCACGACTCGAGATCGAGGTGACACACCGGTCAGATGAAAGCACTCAGACCAAGGCAATAGGAACTAAGGACCCGCTACTACGGCAAACCAGGTCTGGAGTCGTTTATTAGATATGGTACTGCTGCAAACAAAGCAAGCGTTTCTATAATATTTCAGTTACCTTAGGAGGCCGGCTTCTGAATGAACTTCCGACTGCAGGTGAAAACTATACTCTGCTAAAAATGACTGCTTAAATAGCATGAATTTTTCGCACTGATTTTCGATGCCCCTAAGAGTCCGATGATATTTCATGGAAAGCATGCATAAAAATATTCATACTTTTAGTTATTCGGTAGAAAATCACGTCCTCTTCCAATCTCATACTCGAAGGAAGGGTATAATTCGGTCTCCAAAAAGTTTCTAATTGTGAGACTTTTAAATACCCTTAAATGGCCGTTTATAAATCTTCATATCTCTGCATTTACGAATGTGGCTTGTAAAGTTGCAATATGGTTCAAATCCATTAATAAATTTTATGAACCCTATATGCTCTCCTTTATTACCGTAGAGGAATGTGTGGTTTACCGTACGCGGAAAATATACGGTTTGTAGTTTGGAAACCCTGAATCCAATGTGACGGTAGGGCGGCTTCAAATTTATTCGGGAATTAGAAAAGTTTTTGAAAACCAAATTATGTCCCTCCTCTGAGTATAAAATTAGCAGAAGACGTAATTGTCTACCGAATGAGCAAATGAATGAATATTTTTGTGCATGTTTTCCAGAAAATATATTTGGACTTTTACGGACATCGAAATCAATGAGAAAAACTCATGCTACATAAGTAGTCATTTTTTACAGAGTGTAGTTTTCGCATGCTGCCGGAAAGAAGTTCGTTCGAAAGCCGGCATCCTGAGGTAACTGAAATATTATAGAATTATGTTGCAGGCTGACTAATTTTTCAACCCTATTTAATTAATCTTATCGAAACGAAACGCATTTCGGAATTTCGGTTGACATTTCATGAGTTGCCCCATCTACTGTATGTTCATAGACTCGCTTCCCAGGCTTCCACGCGCACGATATTCCCGCAACGAAATCTACTGACGTCCGGGTTGCCAGTACTTCGGGAAGCAGAGAGGAAAACACTCCTGGGGTTTGCTTACTTGGCATCAAGTCCGTAAAGTGGATGTGTTATTCTGACATACATAGAACGAAATAACCGGTTTTCGATCAACTAATGATCGAGATAAGAAACCGCACAAACACGAGCGATGGTTTCGATGCTGTTTTCCACAATTTGTCATAGCAAATCTATGGTCTTCGTGCAGCTGTCTTTGGGTCAAGGAACAAGTCCACAGGCGGTAAGGACTTTGTAGATTGTTCTAAACAGTACTAATTTGACTCCACGAAAAATGAAATAGCAATCCTGTGTCCAAACACGAAGCTCCAGATGAGGTTTCGCAATTATAAAAATCACATTTGTAGTATCTATGGTAGATAATTCTTGCTGTGCAATGCACGGAATAGTCGCCTGATTCAGATGCCGGTGAGACAATATTCGGGGGGCCAGAGAGTTCTGTGGGTCAGGGTGGACGAGCACCTGATTGGAAGTCCATGCAGGGCAAATCGGCAAAAACCACTCATAAAGGCATGTCCAGCCCTAAACGAACCGACAGACTCGAGCAGTCATGGTGCAGGTGGTTAGCACGTGTCTGTCGGGGCACGTGATAGAGCATTCGGGGACTCCGGAAAGATCTGAATACGTTTAATAATGGAAGTCACATGGGTATGAGTCCTCTCGTGTTATGCAAATTTAGTAACACGTTCCCGTTTTCCCCAGCTGTTTTTCAGATACTCTATCTCAGTATCAGGGGAGGTAATTATCACTGCTGTGGCTGTTGATAAACGTGATAAAAAAATGAGTCATCGTTACTGAAAAGTGGGTGAGTTCCGTCGAATTTAGAGGTACAGAAGGAGATGACGTCTTTTGAGAAGCATGATGGTGGCAAGAGGTGGTTGGTCAACGATCGGGTGAAGGACCCCAAACACACACAACCAGCCAAAGGTTCCTGTCTTACGGAAAAGGTGGTAATAGGCGTTTTACAGGGAGGGGGGCTGTGTATGCATAGGGGAATGGCAAAGTAAGTATAGATGATTGGTAAATTCGTTTTTCGGGCGGAAAATTTTCAATGCATTGACATAGAGCAACCGAAATTACGCAGGAAAATTAAAAAAATAAGCATCCGGTGTTTACAACGATCGTCTCCCAACTCTCTGAGCTGAGGTTATTGTAGATAATGCACCAAACCGTCTACGACAGACGACCCAACCTTGTACGATGAAACACCGATCCGAAATAAACCTTTCGGACTAAAACCCACTCAAATAAGTATATTAGGTATTATTGGTATGCCACAGATGCTTGGGGTCCTTCACCCGATCCTTACCGGTGGTGGTCCCTGGTTCAAATTCCACTGGGTATACCGACATTTTCACAACTGGGTCAGATGGATTGTTCAAATCTGCCGAAAACTACTATGAAACTAAAAGTTCTCAACACTTACTAACTACACACACAAAGGTAACTGGAATGCTTTATTTGCCGTCGTTATATAGCATATCTCAACCGTAGAACGTTCATCATTGAGTCCCCAGCGCTCACATCGCGTTTACTGTAATACACTCTACTTTTGAAGTAGTAGTGAACTTGGAGTAAATCTTTCGGGAAAGCCTTTTCCGGCTTGGTGCAAAAGTCGATAGGGATATTTCAGCTGAAATTCGTCAGCTCCGGTGGAATAACTGCTCAGTGTTCACGCTATACCAACAATCAGGCAATGAGGCACAAATACCATTTTTTCCATCATAATCCCAGCACGGATATTAGCCCAGACATGTGCTTCGAGGGAAGAATCTGATTCTGAAGTCCAGCTGGAATTCTTTATCTTGACCTAACCGTGAAACACTCGTCGTCTCGGTGAGATTCGAACCCACGACAGCAAGGGGAGGGTTTCGGTAAAACCAACGCCCTAGCCAACAGAGCTACGAAGCCCCAACGGGAGCTGTGAGTTTAGTCACACTCGGATCACGTTAACCTCCCAGCCTACTGCACCGCATGGAATCCACCAAATCTGATACCTCAAGTTGACGGCTCAAGCAGGATTTCCTACGTAGCCCACCCAGAATCCACCAGGAGACTGCCAGACTCACTTAGATTCGTCATTAAGTCAGGCATTACCACATGCCCTCTCAGCTGCGAATATTCAGAATAGTGTGACAAAACACCCCGGTTCAGATCATAGGTCTTTCCTGCGTATGCTCGAAGCATGAATAGCTGGCGTCAGCAAATAAACCAAACAAGACACGCTGGACTCCCCTGGTCTCTTGGTTAACAGCTCTAAATTATTGGCGGCTAGTCGTTGTGCAACGACCTGCGAAGATGTGCGGTTACTGACCAACCTCACGTAATGTTAACTGAAATTCTAAAATGCGTTTTTAATTAGGATATACTTAAGTGGGATTGCAATATGGGTTATCATTCTGCATAATCACAGAATATTTCAGCCACACCAGGGTGTCGATTTTTAAATTCATCTCTTCTCAGCCCCCTGCAAATACCGCACTCGGCAAAAAGTGACCACTTAAGCTGCGTGCATTTATTCTACTAATTTTCGATGCCCCTATAAATTCAAACATATTTTATTTAAAAAAAACATGTTAAAAATATGATTGTGTACTCATTTAGAGGCAAATCACGCCTTCTTTACATTTTGTAAGCCAAGGAAAGGCACAGTTCTGTTTTAAAAAATTTCGCAATTGTGAGATTTTTTAAGACTGAAATGCCCGTTCAAATAGCACGCATCTGCTCCTCAAGAAATATACAATGTAGTTCACATCCATCGCCAAATTCTATGGAAATCAATAGGGTGAGCGCCCCTCTACCATTGCGTATACCCGATCGAAACCGGCAGGACAACGAGCCCGTGGATCGGTAGTTAGAAGCGTTGGAATTTTAACCAGCTGGTCGCGGGATCGAGTCTCAGGTGTCGAACACTTCGGGTTTGGGCATGACTGGCTGACGACGACTAATGAGCCAGAAATGGCTATTCCAGTCTCCCTGGTCTTTGTCGGTACTACTATTCTGTCTATATCGCGTGCCGCTGTGCGGTTGCTGGTCGGGCTCGAAAGAGAGCCTGTAAGGCACAACGGAACGAGTGCCTTCCGTAAAAACGATCGATGAAC